>ML288968.1:0-11308 GCA_005239495.1 Nicotiana undulata
CACAAGCCCTGCTCACCGTTAACAACTCTGATAAAGTAATGAAATTGCCATAATGTTACTACTACTGCATTCTCATCAGTACTACATTTAGAAACCATGTTTTAGGTATCCATGTGAGCATTAGATATCATGTTTTCTAGGACTCTGCGTTCGGCATGTCTGTTTTCAACTATACTCTGTTAAACACCTAGTCATTACGTATCTAATCTAATAATCTCGCTAAAATGTGATTAAGTAGTTTGAAATGTTTTCTGCAAATGTATCACCCTGCACGTCTTTAAAATCAAGGCTAAAATCTGCATGTTCACCCTTTAAAATAAATAGGCAGTGTATATGCCCGCCTAGGCAAACCTTAAGCCTAATACGCACTAAAACCAACTAATCATTTTTTGCACTTGGCTGATATTAGAACTAATTAGTCTCTTTTGAAATCCTTGAAATTTTGCTGCCTTCACTCTTTTTTCCCCTTTTTGAAATTCACCATATTTTTCCTAAAACTCCTGCTCTGTTTTCAAATCACTGATCATGCATTCACTTCCTCTTTGATGATGTTTATTAGACTCCTGCTCCGAGTGTTTCTTTGAACTACTGGATTTTAGAATGAGTTCACTCCTTGTCCTGTTTTAAAATCATTGCGTTCTGAAATTATGCACTCATTCTCTTTTACTAAAACTCTTTTAAACTACTGGTTCTTGTCATATCGTGAATTATTAGATTTCGAAGTAAGTCACTCCCGTTTGAAATTACTCCGCTTTATTTAAATTCTTTCTTTACTTCTGACTACTGATTTTCTAAAAATTATTCGTCTCTTTTATTTAAGACTTCTAAATTGCTACGCACTTTTCAATTCCTGGTATTGTTTTAAATTACAGGATTTTAATCAATCGCTCTTCCCAAAACTATCATGTCCCCTGCTTTATTACTGAGTTTCAAGAAACCCAAAACTTCTGAAACCTACTGTTTTCCAACTCGGAATTCTTGTTTTAAATCCTGACTTTGAGACTTTGATTGTGTTTGAGACGTGCTATCTATGTGTTTACATATGGAGGGATCTGTGAGCCTCATATCTTCCATTATGTGTTCCCCATATCTGTAGTCCTATTTGTTTTACCTGTCGCTTAGAATTTTATCCTTTTAAACCTAGGGTTCAACCTAGTACCCACCTTGTAGGATTAGTAGTCCTAAATACCCTCCAGGACTTATAGGATGGCACGGGTAATAGAACGCAATAAGCTTCGTGACCGACACACGCGTTTTAAATACCTTAACGGGGGTGGGAAGGGTAGAATATGGATATGATGACTGGTACGCTAATACCACGTGTAGCCCCTCTTCGAGGCGTGACATACCGGGTATTGCATTGATGTGATCCATATTGATTTAAAACCTAGGACATTTTCATTCAAATGATTTTACTTTGCTATTCTTTAAATTTCTTTTTTAATAATTTCAGTATTTACTTGAAATCCCCTCTTACGTGAGCCTTGCTTGTTTACTGTCCAAATTCACAAAACTACTTGGCTGGGACCCACAGTTATGGATCTTGAGGGGTTCCTAACACCTTCCCCTTGGGATAACTTCAAGCCCTTACCCAATCTCTGGTAATGCAAAATAGTTTATGAGTTAATTATTCTAGGTGCCCTAACGCACCATAAAATCGTTAGGTGGAGACTCTTCCTTAAACCTCTTCCTTTAAGGAGTTGTCCAGAATGTCATGAAACTCGATCTACGTGTACCTAACCCGTGCAAGGAAAAAGGGGAGCGCGACAGATGTGATCGCATAAGGTAAGCCACATCCCTCTTAAAATGGGACCTTGTGCGATCGCCTAAATCTTACTGCGTTTGCGATGCCTACTGGACCTGACCCTATGCGTTCGCACTCAAGGCCCACGCAAATGCACAGAGCTAATCTCCCCTGCCCGGCCGAATAAGCCTATGTTGTCGCAGGTGTCGCGCCCTCTTTTTCCCTACACTCCTTTCGTGGCCGGTTAAAAGCGTTTATGACATTGGTTGGGACAACTCATCCCTTTTGGAAAAAGGGTTTGCATGTTTTGAAGAGTCTCCACCTAACGATTTTAAGGTGCGTTAGGGCACCTATTAGGTTTCATTTACAACTACGTTTGATAACTAGAGACAGGGTAAGGGGCTTGAAATTATCCTAAGGGGAAGGTGTTAGGCACCCCTCAGGATCCAGAAGTGTGGTTTCTGGACAAATAGCTTTTGTGGATTTTTGTACAATTAGCAAATAAACAAATATGGCTCAAATAATAGGGGATTTATGGGAGTAAAGGGGTATCCTAGGTTTTTTTGTAATATGGATCACATCAATGCAATACCCGGTATGACACTCCTCAAAGAGGGGCTACACGTGGTATTAGCGCACTGGTCATCATATCCATATCTACCCTTTCCCACCCCGTGAAGGTAATTAAAGCGAGTGTTGGTCACGAACTTTGTTGCATGCTGTTACCCGTCCCTTCCTATTAGTCCCGGAGGAATTTAGGACTTCTATCCTATAAGGGGGGTTCTAAGCAGACCCTTAGGTTTTAAAGGTAAAAATACTAAGGCGACATATAATAAAACAGATAGGACTTCAATTAAAGGGGGTCATGGAAAACAAATAGAAGGCTCAGGTACACCTCCACAAATAGTACACATAAACAACATGACTCATACACAATTAAGGTCCAAATTCAGATCCAAGAAATGGTATCTAAGTGATAACATTAAAATTAAATTTATAACTCAGAGAGGAAGTCCTAATCAGTTTTGCCTACTGGTTTTAAACATGCTGACAGTTAAACAATAATCACAAGAGACAGTTCCAGTTTTTATTATTTAGGTTGAATACCTAAGGCTTGCCTAGGCGTGGGTTAATATACAATAGTTGTTCAGAATTGTTAACAGTTTTAGATTGTTATACCTAAGAACATGCAATTCTAAGTGTTGCAGAATGTACAGGGATTAATTACCAGTTGTTAGAACAGGGTGAATGTTTTATGTATCTGTATTTAGACTAAGTGTAATTAAGCGAGTGTGATCCTAGAACATGATATCTAATGCAGAATTATGCATATGCAATCGCTAAAAAGGATTTCTAAACGCACACAAAATCATAGCCTTATGCATAGTTTCAGAATAAACATAGGCGACAACTTTTTTAATGTTTTTTACCTTAGAACAAACTTTCTAAGTGTGGAACATGGTGGATGCATGAATAACAACTGACGTTAACACATTTTTTAGAGCAAGATTTATGAATGTTTTCAGATCGTGTAGGACATAATCAAATTATTTTGCTTATGTCATTATTTACCTTAGAGGCTGGATTTCTAAGTGGTGATGAGATGCTGAAAACAGTGTATATGGATCCTATGTAGCATGATATCTAATGCATGGCATGGTTGGCATATGTTGTACCTAAACATGGATACTATTGCGTATAGAGAAAGTAAACCTAGGAAGCATGGTTTCTACCCTTGATTACACTACAAATGCATATCACCCTCCCATTTAACTATCCATCCCCAGAGTTGTTTTACAAATAATTATTACAGACCATTGGATATGAACTACATAACTGAAATAGAAGAAAATAAAAAGTTAACTATAGGGAGCCTACTGTATAGGCCCAGATCTCCATGTCCTCAATGCCAGGTTTGCTTTCACAGCCTTTCTCACAATCCGAGTGTGTCAGAGTTCCCTAAGGACCTCAAGGGATCCCGGGCAGTGCTCACACCTAGATTTCATATCCAAGATAGAGTAAGTGCAGTGTGAAATGACCAGCCTTAGTGTGTCAAATTTCAGATGGAGCTCAGGGGTCCCAAAGCAATGCTCACACAAGGGGGGGGGGCAGAACTTAAGATGTCTAGGAGTAGAGTGAGAGTGCTTGACATAGTTTGAAAAACTTTGAGTAGGAAAATAGTTTTGGAATAGAGACTTAATTGAAATAGTTTTTCATAAAAAAAGTTAAACTAATGAAATCAATTTGAAAGAGCATGCACACCAATCTCAGAACCAAAACAAGGTCAGTATCACACAAAGGACCAAGAATAGTCCAACAATCACAAGCAGGGGCAATGGGGATTTGAGGAACAAATACAGAGCATGTGAGGGCAAGCATGTAGCAGGCAGTACACAATCAGAAGTTCCTAAGGATTCAGGGGATTGGGGATATAGTAGGGTATAGGATTAAACTAACATAACATGACCAAATAGTTTAAGACAGTAGAGTATAACCTAATCAAACTAATGTACCAAACATAGGTATGAAGATTCACATAGAACATGTATCAAGCACATAAGGACATGCTGATTAAGACAAATAGAGTATAACTTAACATGTGAATGGAGTTCAGGATTCTAGTTACATGTTGAACAACAAAATAGTAAGTAAAATCACATCAGAAACACAATGAATTACAACAGTAATAGAAACATGTTGGTTTGAGAACTGAAATTTGAATTAGAACATACCAGTGAAGTGAAGAAAGCAGTAACACAAAGCAGGAAATAGGAGATGCACATTAGTTAGACTTGGCTTGCAGACGGCTAACTTAGAGTAATAGCAAGTAGCACAGAAGAGAGAATAGAGAGTTTTTAGTTGTGAGAGAGAGCTATTGCACCAGACTAGTTCGTGTGTTGCTAAATGAAAGAGTAGTGCATATATATAGTTTGAAAACAGATGGTAAATAAGGTAGGGACCAGTAATTAAGGGACTAAGTATCAATCAGTGTAAAATCATCATAGGTATCCTTTAGTTGAAGGGGTTAAGTTCAAACGGCTAGTAGGCAAATAACAAACAAGGAAAGTTCCCATATGTGACATGCATATAACATATAAGGAAACAATTTCAATAGTACAAGTATGCAATTGAGACTAGGTTGAGAATGTTTCAGTTAAGGAACAAGGAAATAATTTAAAGGTTGTAAATCAGTAAGGGAATCCTCACAAGTGATCAGTGAGATGTTAATTGCAGGAAATTAGGGGTTAAACAGGAGTATTGCTGATTCCTGTGAGTACCCAAAGTAAACACATAATAGGAAAAAAATCAGAGATTCCAGTAACAATCACGTAGAATTAGGGATTCGAATAGGAATAACATTAATTAAAGGAAATTAACATGAATTAAACAGATAATAGGCAAGAAGTCAGAAGCCCTAGTAGTGAAATCATATGAAATTAGGGATTCACATGAATTACAGATTAAATAATAATGTAAGCGGAGAAGCAAGAAAAATCAGAGACATAGACGAACAACATAGGGTAGAAAATATCAGAGAATCATAAGGTTCATGAGACACAAGCACATATGCAAACATTATCAAAGACAAAGTCAGGGACTTAGGGTTTAGGTCTAAAATTAGGGATTTCAACAGAATGACTCAGATAAAGAGAGAAACTTACATAAATGACTAAAACACAGTAGAGACCCTAGGATAATACTGAGGAATCATAGAGAAATCATTTAAAATCGGGATCATGAAACCCTAGTTGAAAACGAAGAGTCGTTTTAGAGAAAATCGAAGAATCTTCAACGAAATAGCTCAAAATACACACAGATCTATCATAGATCTAAAAGACTCGGAGTGTTTTAAGAGTTAGGGTTTCAAAGAGAACCCAGAAAAGATAAGAAAACCTCAAAACATTACCGGTTTCAGCCGAAAAGTCATAGATCTTACTCGATCAACCGGAGATGGCCGGAAGATGGCATTAAAGGCCATAGGTGAGAGTTAAACCGCTCCAGGTTCACCTGAGGACCTCAGGGTAGTGTCAAACCGGTGTGGGATGAGGCAGAGGCTAGGAGATGGTGAGAGGCCATGGCTTCTTGTGAGGGAGGTGGCCGGAGAAGATGAATAGAGTTCATCGGAGAGGGGGGAAGGTGGAAGGTTCTAGAGAGAATCAAAGATAGAGGGAGGGATTTACAGAGACCGGTTGAGAGAGAATGAGAACGGGGGAAAATGAGATAGGGGGTAGTCATTAGGGGGTTAAATTAGGAAGAGGCTGATCTAGGTCGTTGATTTGAAATAATCAACGGCTCAGATTGAATAGGGTAATTAGGTCGGGTGTCTTTAGAGATTGGGCTTGGGTATTGGGCTAAATTAACTGGGTTGGGGTCTGATTTGATTTAGGCTAGTATTTAAATAAAGATGGTCATTTGTTAAATACCCATTAAAATCAGATAAATAATTAATAAAATAGCTAGTAATTATATAACATGAAATTAAGGCTAAATAGGTGAAATTAAGGTAATTAACTAGTGTTTAAAATATAAAAGACTAATTATTGAATTAAAATAGCATAAAATATGTAATTAGGCTATAATTGCAAAGTTGTTGTAATTATAGCCAAATAATGCCAAATTGGCTAATTTGTGGAATAATTAAATCCTAATAGGATTAAAAATGATATATTGAGCTAAGAAATATTTTGAAATTATTTGTAATGCAATTTATGAGTAATTATTGGATATAAAAATACTGAATAGACTAGAAAATAAATTGATAAAAATATGGAAAATATGGAAAAATACCCATTATTATAAAAACTAATTTTGAAGGTTTATATGCAAATTTGAAATAACGTTTGAGGAAAAATTGGGTATCAATAGTTGCCCCTCTTTACCCGGGAAAAATGAAAGAGTTGTCGGGTAAAGATATGATGGCCAATTTTGACCGAGCGAAATAGTTTGAAGAGATTTAGTCCGCACCCTAGTTTCTGAGCTACCTACATATCCCTGGTTTACAGGAATCAGGTCGTATGTAGTTCAGGAGCCATCAGCAAAGTATACCGATGGAGTTTTATTCTTTACAAGGACGAACGCAACATATATGGCTGGATGAATAAGCGACTTACGGGGTAGTTAGGAGAACTGGAGGGGGACCTCTCTTGCTAGGATAGTTGTTGCCTGCCGGATTACCTGCAAATAAGACAATACAAGCGTATATTGTGCGTAAATTTAAACATGATGCAAGTTCCCGTCGGACCATGAATGTTGTCTTTGGACGGTTAAGGGTGACGTCGTTAGACCATGACATCCTGGGCCATGAATTATTTGATGAAGGATTCGCAGGCCATGAGATGATGTTCTCGGGCCATGAAGATGGTGCCTCCGAACCATGACGCCCTTGAATAATGATATGCAGAATTGAGAGAGATCCTCAGGCCATGACATGATATTCTCGGGCTATGAAGATGGTGCCTCCGAACGATGACACCTTTGAAAAAGTTGGCGATGATTTAGCCCATGAAAATGCAATAGTATGATGCTGACAAGATAAAGCTTAGTCTTGTGGATTGAAGGGCAGAGCTCAGCCTGTAGAAAAAGCAAAATAAATAATGCTTGAGATAGCGTTTAGTTTCGAAGAAAAAGTAAATTGGAGGAAGAGCTTAGCCTCGGAAGGCAAAATGGTAGTCTTATGCAAGTGGAAGGCAGAATGGTAGCCTTATGCAAGAATGCAGATTGAGGTAGAGCTTAACCTCGGAAGGCAAAATGGTAGCCTTATGCAGATGGAAGGCAGAATAGTAGCCTTATGCAAGTGGAAGGCAGAATGGTAGCCTTATGCAAGAATGCAGATGGAGGTAGATCTTAACCTCGGAAGGAAGAATGGTAGCCTTATGCAGATGGAAGGCAGAATAGTAGCCTTATGCAAGAATGCAGATGGATGTAGAGCTTAAACTCGGAAGGAAGAATTGTAGCCTTATGCAGATGGAAGGCAGAATAGTAGCCTTATGCAAGGGAAGGCAAAATAGTAGCCTTATGCAAGAATGCAGATGGAGGTAGAGCTTAACCTCGGAAGGCAGAAAGGTAGCCTTATGCAAATGGAAGGCAGAATAGTATCCCTATGTAGGGGAAGGAAGAATAGTAGCCTTATGCAAGAATGCAGATGGAGGTAGAGCTTAACATCTGAAGGAAGAAAGGCGGCCTTATGCAGATGGAAGGCAGAATAGTAGCCTTATGCAAATGGAAGGCCGAATGGTAGCCTTATGCAAATGGAAGGTAGGATGGTAGCCTTATGCAGAGATGCGAATGCAAAGGGAGACAATGTTTAGTCTCGAAAGGCAGAAAGGTAGCCTTATGCAAGAAATAAAATGACAGTAGGAATTCTTAGCTGGTAATAAATTGTGGTATTGTGAGCATTGTGATAATGAAGCATCGTTTGCGTTGATAATAAATGTTGGCAAGCGCAACGATTTTGAGAATCGCATTTTGAACAATGTTTGTTCCCTGGCCGAACAATATGTTTAGGGATTTTGCAACCCTAGTACCTGCATCCAAAGAAAAATCGTGAGTTCTGTAAGGGGACGACTAGTTTGCATCCCCGCTAGTTTTGCTTGACTCTTTCGTCTTGAGCTGATGATACCGTTCGTATCATTGGGGCAGCGTTTTCTAAACAAAGTTGTTTTAAGAATAAGTATGCAAGATTTTGTAAAAGTATGACATAACTTTAAAATGGTTTTTAGATGAACCGGCGACCGTGACGTGGTCCAAGACATTGCAACCTCTCCTGCTACGGAAATTTTAGGGTCCTCCTCAAAATTCTTCCCCAGTTTGATGGGTTAATGCTTCTGATCGTTGCACGTGCAGATATCGGCTGAAATTGCTTCAGAATTTTGAGGGTCCTCCTCAAAATTCTGCCCTAGTTTTCAATTGAGGGGAAAATGAAATTTTTATTGAATTGTAACCGAACCCATAGGGATGCCTACGTATCCCCTCTTAAACGGGAATCAGGTCAGGCGTAGTTCAGTTTATAACATTGAGAAAGCATAAAGATTATACATAGTAGCGCTTGACAGTGTCTGAATTGATTGGATTTGGCCAGACTTCTCCACCCATTTCTGCAAGTACGAGGGCTCCTCCTGTCAGCACTCGGTGAACCATGTATGGGCCTTTCCAGTTGAGAGAGAACTTCCCTTTGGACTCATCTTGATGTGGAAAGATTTTCTTTAACACCAGCTGCCCTGGTGTGAACTGTCTAGGCTTGTCTATCTTCATGAAGGCTCAGGTTGATAGTGACATACCACATTCATTCTCTTTCCGTCTATGAGGGCTACTTGCTCATAACAACTCTTTACCCACTCTGCATCGCTGAGCTCAGCTTCTTGTATGATCCTTAGGGAAGGAATTTCTACTTCGGCAGGAATAACAACCTATGTGCCATAAACCAGCATATAAGGAGTTGCCCCGGTTGATGTGCGGACTGTGGTGCAATATCCCAGTAGAGCAAATGATAACTTCTCGTGCCACTACTTATGTTTCTCTATCATTTTCCTCAATATCTTCTTGATGTTTTTGTTAGCGGCTTCTACAACTCCATTCATCTGAGGTCGATAGGCTGTGGAGTTCTTGTGTTTGATTCTGAAAGTCTCGCACATAGCCTTCATCAGGTCGATGTTGAGATTGGAACCATTATCAGTAATTATCGATTCTGGAATTCTGAACCGGCAAACAACACGGTCGCGGACAAAGTTGGCCACGACTTTCTTAGTCACTGCTTTGTAGGATGCTGCTTCAACCCATATGGTGAAATAGTCGATGGATACTAGAATGAACCTGTGTCCGTTAGAGGCGTCATGATCGATTGGTCCAATAACGTCCATGCCCCAGGCGGCGAACGGCCATGGTGAGCTCGTCGCATTAAGCTCGCTTGGAGGTACCTTTATCATGTCTGCATGTATCTGACAGCGGTGGCATTTCCGGACATACTGGATGCAGTCCGCTTCCATAGTCATCCAAAAGTAACCAGCCCGGAGTATCTTCTTTGCTAAAACAAAACCGTTCATATGTGGACCGCAATTCCCCGCATGAATTTCCTCTAGTAGCTTGGATGCTTCCTTTGCGTCGACACATCTTAATAATCCCAAATCGGGAGTCCTATACAGGATTCCTCCGTTGTGAAAGAAGTTGTTGAACAATTCTCCTGAGTGTGCATTTCTAAATATGATTTGCGAGTTCTGGGTACTCTCCTTTTGCCAAGTATTCCTTGATGTCATAAAACCAAGGCTTTCCGTCTGCTTCTTCTTCAACATGGGCACAGTAAGCTGGTTGGTTATGGATCTTTACTGGAATGGGATCAATGAAATTCTTGTCTGGATGCTGAATCATAAGGGACAGAGTAGCCAATGCATCGGCGAACTCATTTTGACTCCTGGGAACATGTTGGAATTCTGTCTTTGTGAACCTCTTTCTCAATTCCTGCACGTGGTGCAAATACGGTAGTATCTTGGAATTCTTGGTTGCCCATTCTCCTCGTACCTGATGTATAAGTAGGTATGAGTCTCCAATCACTAGCAGTTCTTGAACGTTCACGTCAATGGCCATTTTGAGCCCTAAGATGCAGGCTTCATATTCGGCCATATTGTTGGTGCAGGGGAACCTGAGTTTTGGCAGATGTCGGATAATGTTGGCCATTTTATGATATCAGGACTGCTCCAATGACAACTCCTTTGAAATTTGCCGCTCCATCGAAGAACATTCTCCAACCGTCATTGGATTCTGCAATGTCTTCTCTTATGAATGACACCTCTTCATCAGGAAAATACGTTTTCAGGGGTTCGTTGACACGACCCAGAATCCCAATCCGAGTCGTGATGGCGCCCAACGACGGGGTTAGGCAAGCCAACAATAATTACACCAAGTGATACCTTTCCCATCTAGTTAAACAGTCAAAGATTCCCAATGTATAACGACAAACATGATACTATCCTTGAGCGGAAGTGAAATTCTAGTAGATACAAGCTGAAATAAAATGCATACATAGATACACATCCCAAAATCCCAAAATATAAATATACACTACGTGTGTGTGCCAGGAACTAGTGTCACGAGTGTCATGGGAAACTACTGAATATACAATGACTACAATATATACAGAGTCTCCGTCTGAATGAAATGAGCGGAGAAATGTAACAAAAGAGCTCCAGGGTGCTGCTAGGAAGTCGCCGAGAAAGCAGCTCACCGAGAAGTATGACCACGGTATCAATATCTAGCGCCGACCTTATAGTCATACGTGATAGCCTCCGGACCTGTACAGTGAAGCACATAAAAGAAAAGAAAGTGCAGCATGAGTACATATTAAATAAATATGCACCCAGTGAGTATCTCGCCTAAACTAGAAGAAGTAGTGACGAGAGGTCGACTCGATACTCACTAGGGTCCAGCAGTAGTAACATGTGATAAAATATGATGAAATACAGTAGGCATGTCAGGGAAATAAGCAGCAAGTACATATACCAAAAGCAGAGGAATCCAAACAGCTACTGAACTTAAACAATAAAGCACTTTCAAGAGTAAGACCACCGAATGAAA
>ML288970.1:4163-58833 GCA_005239495.1 Nicotiana undulata
ATGCCCGACAAGGGTCTCAGCTATAACCAACCTCGCATCAGTAATACAATTTCAACAGTGTAAGCCTCAACTGGAACCAATAACTCGGTAACTCTCCACGTAATGAAACAACATCAAGATATCACTTTTAATTCACCAATTACTCACAGGGCGGAAAAAAATTTAAGAACATAGTAAGTTTCATCACAAATGACTCACGGGCATGCTTGACCGCAACGCATAGGCACTCGTCACCACGCCTATACGTTGGACATGAGTTTCACATAACAAGTAAGACTCTATACCTAATCCCTCAAGCTGAGGTTAAGCCAAACACTTACCTTGGCTCCAAAGTGCAAGTCAAGCCTCTAATACCGCCTTCCCTCTCGAATCCAAATTCCGATTCGATAATATTTAGACATAATGGATTTATTAACATCAATAAATACTCAATAAACCAATTCCAAAGCCTAATTATACATTTTCTACTATTCTTCCAAAAATACCAAAATCCGACCCCGGGCCCGCTCGGTCCAAACTCGAGGTTCGGACCAAAACCCGATCACCCATAACCCCACGAGTCAAAATATATGATTTGTTTTAAGATTCGACCCCAAATTGAGGTTGAATCACCCAAAATTCTCAAAAACCCAACTCTACCTAAAATCCCTAATTCCTACTTTGATTCCATGTTTTTAGGCCTAGAATCTAGTGATTAGTTGAAGAAATTAAAAGGAAACGAGGTCAAGAGCACTTACCTATGGAGTTATGGAGGTTGGGGAGCTTGATTCTCGGTTATGGAGGCTTGGGGAAGAAAAGAGAAGTGGAAAATGGGAAGAATCCCGTATAAGGTTCTGTTTTGGGGTTAAAAATATAACTGGGCGTTTTTAATGCTATGCGATCGTGGAACATGAGGTGCGATCGCATAGAGGTAAGTTGCTTAAGCTCTGGGATCGCAGAGGCCCTTGTGCGATCGCACATGGCAATTCTACTCAGCCCCAGGCCCTATGCTAACCTCTGTGCGTTTGCAGCACCCCACCTGCGTTCGCATAATATTAACCCTGGACCCTCCGCGATCGCGCCCTTTGAGGTGCGTTCGCATTGAAAAACTAACCCCCCAGCCCCCTTCCTACCTATTACACTATGCGATCGCGGAGAAGCAAGTGCGATCGCATAGTGCATCAGACCCCATCACATGCCAATGCTATGCGATCGCAGGGAAGAATCTGCGATCGCACTGAAGGAGGTATCAGACACCAGAAAAACTTGAGGAACACCAGATTTTTCCTACTTTTTGCACTCTGATGCCTACCCGAAACTCACCCGAGCCCTCGGGGCTCAAAACCAATTACACACACAACCTCATAAACATCCTACGGACTTGTGCAAATAATTAAACAACCAAAATACATCAAAAACAATGAATTAAACTCCAAAATCCATAGAATTTTCTCAAACTTCATAAACTATTAAATTTTCCATTTTGATCCGAAACATGTCAAACCGAGTCCGTTTCTTACCGAATTTTACAGACAACTCATAACAATCATATTAAACCTGTTCCGGGCTCCTGAACAATAATACGGGCCCGGTAACACGGTTTTTACATAATTATTCATTTTCAAAATCCTTTATTTTTTTCAGAAAATAATTTTCTTTAAAAATTCATTTCTCGGGCTTGTGACCTCGGAATTTGATTCCGTGCATACGCCCAAATCCCATATTTTCCTACGGACCCTCCGGGACCGTCACATCATGGGTCCGGATCCGTTTACCAAAAATGTTGACCAAAGTCAACTTTATTCAATTATTCAATTCAAAAATCCCATTTTTATCAAATTTTCACATGGAAGCTTCCCGGCTACCTGCCCGGGCTGCGCACGTATATCGAAGTGAGATTAACGGAGGCTTTCGGAGCCTCGGAACATATATTTAGCTGGAATCACTTAGGATGACCTTTTGGGTCATCACAGAGGTGGACTAGAAAAATTAGGGCTTTTCAGCATATGAACTCGGACAACAAGAAAGTATAAGAGAATCGCTCAAAAACTCAGTAGAAATCCTTAAAGATTAAAAGAAAACCGTTTTAAAAAGGGGTCAAGAAACCCTAACTTCAGAGTGAGGAAATCGTTTGAAAAACAAAGATTTTTTTGAGGAAAACATACGAAAACATTAAAAGAAGCTTAGATCCGTCACATATCTAAAAAGATCGGACAATTTAAAGCTAGGATTTCCAGAGAAAACCCAAAAGGAGAAGAGGCTTAGATATTACCGGCGTTTGGGCCGGAAAATGCATGAACCTTACTCGAACGGCCATAGGAGGCCGGAAATAATGGCATGAGACCGGAGGTGGGAGTGTGTTGCCTCAGGGTCGCTTGAAAACCTTCATAAGTGACACAAACATGAAAGACGGAGCCGTAGGGTTGATGAGAGGTGAGAACCCCATGGTTTCCGGCAAGGGAGGTGACCGGAGAAGGAGAGACAAGGCTCGAAAGGGGGGGGGAGGTTCTAGAGAGAGTCTCATAGAGAGAGATAGAGAGACATGTGAGAAATGAAGCGGGGGAAAATGAGAGACGGGGCGGGGTAGTCTTAGGGTGTTAATATGGTAAGTATTGATCTGGGCCGTTGATTTGAATTAATCAACGACTCAAATCAAAAGGGGATTGGGCTGGGTATAATTGAGGATTGGGTTGGTAGTTAATTGGGTTAGGAGTCCGTATTAATTAGGCTAAAATAGAAATTAAAAGTGGCTAGATGTTAAATACACATAAAAAATAGATAAATAATTAATAGAAATGGCTAAGAATTATAAAAAACGAAATTGATGCTAAATAGCCTACATTAAGGTGATTAATTAGTATTAAAAATTTAAAATGACTAATTATTAGGTAAAATAGCACAAAATATATAATTAGGCTATAATTGCAAAGTTATTGCAATTATAGCCAAATAATGCTAATTTGGCTAATTTTTGAAACAATTAAATCTTAGTAGGACCAAAAATGATATATTAAACCAAGCATGTTTTTGAAATCTTCTGTAATGTAAATTTATAATTAATTATTGGAGATAAAAATACTGGATAAATTAGAATAAATTAATAAAATATGGGAAATATACAGAAAAATACTAATTATTATAAAAAGTGATTTTGAAGGTATATATGTAACTTTTTAAAATAATTTGAGAAACAATGGGTATCAAGACCTTAGACATGGATCTTGTCCGAAGTATTTGTATCTGAAGATGGATTTTCTCCATGGGGCTGGAATGGCCATCCTCGGTACTGAGAGACTGATGTCAGATATGTATATATAATCAGCGATGGATCTTCCTTCGGCCGTGTGAGCCATATACAATACTGAGTGGTTGTGAGGTTTATTATTATCATTTAAATGGATCTTCTCCATAGGGATGGATTGGCCTTCCTTAGTACTCACTGACTTGTCCGAAGTATATGTATCTGGAGATAGGTCTTCTCCATGGGGCTAGAATGGCCTTCCTCGGTACTGAGAGACTGATGTCAGATATGTATATATAATCTAGGATGGATCTTCCCTGGGCCGTGTGAGCCATATACAATATTGAGTGGTTGTGAGGTGTATAATTATCTTGAGATGGATCTTTTCCATAGAGCTAGATTAGCCTTCCTCAGTACTGAGTGACTTTTGTCAGATGTGTATATATTCTGGGATGGATCATCCATGGGCCATGCGAGCCATATACAGTATTGAGTGGACGAGTATTTGAGAGTGGGAGCACATTGTGTATTTCATACAATTGATGCACTGGCATGTAAAATACATTAAGTTATATATGTTACACTGTTCGGAACCGAACTTATCTTGTCACTTTGAGCTGTCTAGTTAACTGAAAGCATGCCAAAAATTCTGTACATTGATTCTGTTATAAATGTTGAGGTTTAGTCGGTCACTACCTCTCAGCCCACAGTTTGGGCTTGTTACTTACTGAGTTGGTGTACTCACGTTACCCCCTGCACCTTATGTGCAGATTCAGGTATCCCAAGTCACGATAGTGCCACTTGATCGCTTGATGCGGTTCATCTTCGGAGAGAGCGAGGTAGTTGCTTGGCGATCGCAGACCCGCATTTCTCCTTCCCTTCCCTTCCTTTGTGTATTTTTGTTAGTTATTTCCCAAACAAATGTTGTCTTAATACATTTTGGCACAGTAGTTGTATGGCTCATGACTTAGTGACACCAAATGTTAGGATTTATTTTACGGTAATTTGGGTTTTGTCTTTATCTTTTATTTCAGATTTTCTGATGAAAAAGGTTAATATTTAAATATTTTTATGAGAAAACTGAATTCGTTAAGAGTGTAGGCTTGCCTAGTTCCACGATAGGTGTCATCACCGCCGGGTTGGTTTTGGGGTCGTGACAAGTTGGTATCATATCCTAGGTTACATAGGTCTCATGAGTCATGAGCAGGTTTAGTAGAGTCTTGCGGAATTGGTACGGAGACGTATGTACTTATCTTCTAGAGGTTGCAGAACACATAGGAAAAATCTCACATTCTTGAATTCTTGTCATCCGAATCCATTTATTCAGCCAAAAGCGTAACTCTTTGAATTCCTTTCATGTATTCGAATGCGCACGTGAGCGATCGGTATCAGCAGTGCATCGACGGCTTGTGATTTCAATAGGTAAGGTGCAAGATGTGATTTTAGCATGTTGATAATGGGCCGGCCTGGAGGTCTTGAGGCCGGGTTTTGTTTGTGGCTTGAGTGATGATGTGTTGATTATGTGAGCACGTGCTTTTGGATTTATATGTTCGGTAATGTCCCTATTAGTTGAAGTGTGGTTGGATGGCTACGTGATGAGTATGATGTGCTTGCGAGATGTGTTCATATGATTTGAATGTGATGAGAAGGGTCTGCTTGATGATAGAAAGAACTATTTTTGTGCTTTATTTCCCGCTTGATTTGATGTATAGCCCCGAGTCATGGGTGTATTGAAGGATCTTTTCATGTTGTTTACTTGGGGTGTGAAGTAGATTTCATCTTGTGATATGAGTTCAAACTCAAGAACATTAAGTGATTGCGTGATGTTTATGACGGTGGAATGGTATAAAGAGATGTTGGTTTGAGGCGAAGCAAGTGGGTCATCTCCTGCGGAGTATTCCGAGGTTTGTGTGATCCCTATGTTGTTTGTTGGGAAGTCCTCTTTTACAAGAGAACTAAACATGTTGCAATTTGAGTTTGGATCGCTTATGAGAGTGGGCTTGACTGTTACGAGGGTGAATGCGAGATTTGTAGATGATTTGAGATATCAGATGGGTTATTTTATATGAGCTTATGAAGGATTTAGTTGAATGTCATTGTGGCAGTGATACCATATGGGCATTATGATTTATTGTTTGTCTTGATCTATGGCTTCGAGCCAAGTGGGGGAGTATGCTAATGATAAGTGTGTTGCACGATCTTGTGGTGTATTGGTTTCAGTTCGAGGCACACCGGTGAATCCGTTATTACCTGCAGAGGTGGAGTTTGAGAATGACTCCAGTAATGGAAATTTTGGGTACATTTTGTAATATACTCTACAGGTAATTGGGTTTTATTGAATGTTTGAGTTGTATTTGTAAAGGGTGTAGTGTGTGTGGAGTAGGAATTTGCCTGGTTTCTTAGGGGTGTGGTTACTCCCTTGGGTGTTGGTGTATTAATGGGGTACAAGTCGTTCCATCTATTCGATCAGCTTAATTGAGATTTGTGTAGAATGGATGACTCTCGAGAATGGTTCTGATGGATTCAAGGTTTATATGAAAAAAAATTGGGAATCTTCAAGATGTGTATTTGGCTAGAAACAGAGATTTTTCATTGGATGTCAAGAGTTGTGATATTTCTCTATCATTGTGGATTCTACATTTCGATATCATGAAAGGTGGAGAATAGCTTAAATTCCTCGAAAGTCTCTTTAGAGTAAGTATTTGAGATATGGTACTTTAGGGTGCTTAAAAGATATTCAACGGTTTATGAGCCTTAGGGCAATGTGGTTCTGTGCTAGGGTCTCGCGTGGTGATTTCTTGATGAGAGTTTTGGTACTATGGCAAAGAGAAGAATCAAATAGAAGATAACTCAGAAGGAACTCGGAGAAATAGGACAACTTGGTAATAGATTGGATCGACATAGTAATGAGTAAGATAGATTCTTTGGGTTTTTATGATGTGGTAAGGTTCTACGTGTGATTCTAGGCAATGGTCTTGGGTTTTGACGACATGCGTAGCTTAGTTTAGTAAGAAGGATTCAGTCCTGATCGATTAGTTCAGTACAATGGGTTTCATAGGGTTATTGATGGTCCCTACTATAGTTGAGATGTATATTTCCTAACTGGCACGTGGGGCATGCCACATATTGTAATTTTCTCCAGGATAAAAATCAAATGGAAAGTCTTAACTGATTGAGTATTTAGTCGCTTGCGACCCAGAGTGGATGTGAGGTTGTCGTATCGTTCATATGGCGGCATAATGGGTACGATGTATGATGTAGTATTGAGATTGCAGGTGCAAGGTCACAATGCGATTTTGAAGGAAGGTTCTGAATTCTTAGGTAGTATGGACGATCTCATATGATCAGATAGATGATGTTACTTTTAGATATGGCTCAATATAGGTATAAGTTTCAGAAGAGGCACTGTGTTTTGATGTATGGATACTTCATTGGTTGGCGGTACTCTCCTTGTTGGTTGGCTGCGGGTATTGAAATTTGGCCTTGTAACACATACGGATTGTAGGGGTATCCCTCATTGTATGATTATGTATTAGGGAAGTATTAGGCATTCAGGCGACGGAGCTGGGATTTAGATATGGTGATTTGTGTGCTCTTAGGGTTTGGTGTCTGGGAACTCGAATGAGTAGATGATTTCATAGTTGAGGTTTGTGAGACGTAGCCAAGGTTAGTCAGAGGTTAGTGTGTGTTGCGATTCAGTCATTATGGACCTTCGGAGGGTCATTTGTCTATTGTGTATGACCAGATTGATTTGGCATTCCTTAGTAGGACCAGAGGGGATATGTACTTTGCACCCAGTTGGATTGATTGGCTCCGTAGTGCTATTGTTAGGGGCATGCCAGTTGGTGGTTGTTGGGCTTATCTAGGTTCTGGGATGATTTATGAGTTACTCTTCCCTGCTACGGGGAAGCTACGATTCGTAGGTTTTAAGCAAACATGGTGTGGTTCTATTGTGGTCTTATAGTGGGAATTGAGTAAGGTAAGTAAATGGGTATTTCAGGATTGAGACATATTGGTTATGTTCTTTCGGGTCTGTATGGCGTGGTTTCGTCCGATTCTCCATGGTTATGGTAATGCACCTTGAGTACCTGATGTCAGATTTCGCGTGGTTGTTTATTTTGACCAACGCAGAGTGAGGTATATAATATTGACCAACGCTTGGATGGGGTCGCGCATTGCGGCGAAGTTATGTTGAGATATGATCCTTGTGTGTTGGATTCATGCATTTTGGTTCTGCGGTGTGTGAGGAGTTCTTAGCATTGTGTTGTGGTGATACCCGATGATCTTGTACGACAGTTCTCTAGTTTGATGTCATTTTTCCATGTTTGAGTACATCTGGAATGTTGCTTATTTTAGTGCATGGGTTGCACGGGTTGTGGCTTTAAGTCGTATTGACACGTCATGTCGCTAGAGTGGTTGTGGTAGATGAGATGAGGTCGTCGGACCTAGAATGAGTACTTCCATATCTGGTTGCGATATATTTAGGAGGATATTGATGCTGATCGGATTCGAGATTTTGCAATATTTCCAGTCGAAAAGAGGGAGTTCCATCACTTGTTGATTCGGCGAATGATTTTGGGTTTCTATGTGTCTCTTTCATCATTGGTAGTATATGAAGGTGTTAGAACAGGTCTCTGTTTGATAGTAGGGTTATTACCGGCATTTGGTTACTTGAGTAGCTGAGGTGATTAGAAACTTTTTCTATGAGAATTTAAGTGATGTGGTATATCATGTGATTTCATCTTGGGTTACAGGAAAGTTTTGATACAGCTTGTCTGGATTTTTACAATTTATGGATGTGGGATTTTGATCTTATAAATTATTTCAGAAGTGGAAATTTGGTTCTAAGGTTTATGGGTTAGGTTGGATTGCGAAATTTCAGCTATGTTGTTCTATTGGACCTATATGGAATAGGGTGACATGGGGTCAACCCCGGATATTTTCATGGTAGGATTACACGGAAATTTTAATGGTTTTTGGAAAAACTCTAGGCACGTTCAAGGACGAACGTATGTTTAAGTGGGGGAGAATGTAACGACCCAATCGGTCGTTCTGAGAGTTTTAGCCCCGTTTCCCCCATTTCTGCTTCATTATATGTGGTTAAGCTCTATTATGTTATGTTAGGTTGGTTGGCTCGAGTTCAGAGCGATTTTGGAGAGAAATAAGACATTTAGTCTCTTAAGTTGTTTATTTAGTTGGAAAAGTCAACCAGAAGTTGACTTATGGGTAATGATCTTGGAATTGGGTTTTTATGATTCGGATAGCTTCGTTATATGGGTTTAGACATAGGAGTGGGTTCGCAATATATTTGTAGGTCCATGGTAGAACTAGATCTGAATTACGAAATTGTATTTTTGCAATTTCCGGTCGGCATTGGAATATTAGCTATCGGGGTCGGAATGGAGTTACGGAAGTTGGAATACATTCGTAGTGTCCTTTTTGATGTGTGTGCAAAACTTCAGGTCAATCAGACGTGGTTTAGTTGGTTGCGGCATCGTTGGCGAATTTCTGAGGTTTAAAATCCTTAGGCTTGAATTCGGGGTTAATTTGGTATTTTAATGTTGTTTTGGGTTATCCGAAGGCTCGACTAAGTTTGTGTGATGTTATGTGATGTGTTGGTATGTTTTGGTTGATGTCCCGAGGGCCTTGGGTGAGTTTCGGGTGGTTTCGGAACATTTCTAAGACATTTCTAGTTTCTGGTTTTTGGCTACAGGGGTGTACAGAGCGTTAGGATAGATCTAGCCGCATTAGCATAAAGAAAATTTGGAAAAAATTAGTTGTCCTACGCGATTGCGTAAGGCTTCCCGCGATCGCATAGAGTAAAATCTCTGCTACACTAACCCGATTTTGGAAGATTATAACCCACAATCTATAAGGAATTTGAAGATTATCCAAAAATTAAAGTTGTAGTCCTTGATGTCTAGTTTTCAGAAAGGTAAACCAATTGTAATTTGGAGTTTTGTACAAAAAGGTATGACTATTATACTAGAGGTTGTCCGGAAGAGTTGGAGAAGGCGGTTGAAAAAATTTGTTGTGCGCGATAGCGTGTGAATGGTCGCGATCGCATAGGGTAAAAGAAAGGCTGGAAAAGTTTGTGCTTCGCTATCGCATTAGTTTTTCCGCAATAGCATAGGGTAAATGCCTAGGCAGATTTAAGTACTCTATTTCGAGGGTTTAAGTCATTTTTGCTGTTTTGGAGCTATGGAGCTCGGATTGAGGAGATGTTTGAAGGGATTTTCATAAGTGATTGGGTTAAGTGTTCTTCACTTAATTTTGGTTAAATTTCATGATTGTGTCTTGATTTTTTTCATCTAAATTGGGAATTTGGGGTGAAAATTTGGAGAAAAATGGAGGAAAATTGGAGAGTTTATTTTGGGGAATTGAATGGCAATTTGGTGTCGGATTTTGATGAAGTTGATATGGGTAGACTCGTGAAGAAATAAGGATTCTAGTTTTGTGATTTTTGTCGTATTCCGAGACGTGGGCACAAGGGCTAGATTTTGCCAATCTCTCGATTTGTGGTCTAATTTGATAATTTTGATGTGGGCTTTGTTCCTTTAGCATATATTAATGATTATATACTGATTTTGGATAGATTCAGGGTGATTTGTGGTCGGGTGGAGCGACAGGGGAATTTCGGACTAGAGTTTCGTCCCGTTTGAGGTAAGTAACGCTTCCAAACTTGGTTATGAGGGTTCGAAACCCCAAACTATGTGTTTTTTTATTAGAATTGAGGTGACGCACATCCCAAGTGGCAGGTGTGCGGGCTTGCACCGTTAGAATGGTGACCTGGTTCATTCCATGCTCAGTTTAGTGATTCCTCCTTGTTGATATCCGTTCTACTGTCAATGTGATTAATGCAACCATGCTAGAAATCATGTTATATATTATGTTAAGGCTTCCAGCCAATATTATTGAGACCTGAGTGGTCGCTTATTGCTGTCATTTCGTGGTTTTTATTGATATTATATACTCAGTCTTGTTATTGCATATCATATCATGTCTCAGTCTCGGTAATTCTTGTTTTGCACATTATATCATTGATTCGGTCTAGTCCATGCTTTGTGAGCCCGTGTGAGCGAGACTGGAGAGTGATGACTGAGTGACGTCGAGAGCCTGATATTGAGTGACAATTATTGGATCGGGTTGCACGTTGTAGCATATTATATTGATTTATGCCTGGATGTGGCTTATGATAGCGCTTAAACTGTAGGAGCCCCTCCAGAGTCTGTAACACACCCCCAGTGAGCGCAGTGATATAATTGAGGGATGGATCTTCCCTGGACATGGATCTTGTCCGAAGTATATGTATCTGGAGATGGGTCTTCTCCATGGGGATAGTATGGCCTTCCTCGATACTGAGAGACTGATGTCAGATATGTATATATAATCTGGGGTGGATCTTCCCTGGGCCGTGTGAGCCATATACAATACTGAGTGGTTGTGAGGTGTATAATTATCTTGAGATGGATCTTTAGAGCTAGATTAGCCTTCCTCGGTACTGAGTTACTTTTGTCAGACGTGTATATATTCTGGGATGGATCTTCCATGGGCCATGAGAGCCATATACATTATTGAGTGGACGAGTATTTGAGAGTGGGAGCACATTGTGTATTTCATATAGTTGATGCACTGGCATGTAAAATACATTATGTTATATATGTTAAATTGTTCGGAACTAAACTTATCTTATCACTTTGAGCTATCTAGATAACTGAAAGCATGCCTAAAATTCTGTACATTGATTCTGTTATAAATGTTGAGGTTTATTCCGTCACTAACTCTCAGCCCATGGTTTGGGCTTGTTACTTACTGAGTTGGTGTACTCACGTTACCTTCTGCACCTTGTGTGCAGATTCAGGTATCCCAGGTCACGATAGTGCCAATTGATTGCTTGTTGCAGTTCATCTTCGGAGAGAGCGAGGTAGTTGCTTGGTGATCGCAGACCCGCTTTTCTCCTTCCCTATCCTTCTTTTGTGTATTTTTGTTAGTTATTTTCCAAAAAATGTTGTCTTGATGCATTTTGGCACAGTTGTAGTATGGCTCACTCCTTAGTGACACCAGATGTTGGGATTTATTTTATGGTATTTTGGGTTTTGTCTTTATCTTTTATCAGATTCTTTGATGAAAAATGTTAATATTTAAATGTTGTTATGAGAAAATCGAATTGGTTAAGAGTGTAGGTTTGCCTAGTTCCACGATAGGTTCCATCACCACTGAGTTGGTTTGGGGTCGTGACAAATATGGACAAGAATCACCATAATAAGAATAACCACAATTCGACCAATTCTCATTCAAAGATGCCACGCCAACAAAGATAATAAAATATTAAATTAAGATAAAAATAAAAAATAAAAACTTGAATAGACAAAAAGTAAAAATCCAATCTAGTAGAATAGTTAATTTCTAAGTCCCTAGCAACGAGGCCAAAAACTTGTTGCTCCCAAACGCACACACAAGTATACGTGGTCGACAAGTAATATAAGATTGTAAGTCTAGATATCGTACCCACAGAGACTTGTGATTAACTATCAACTAAATTAAAGTAAGACAATTAATCTATTCAAGTGATTTTCTAAAGTGTGATCAATTTAACTACTATTAATCTAAAGTAGAAAACTAAGATATTAAAGGAAACAATTTGGCAATCTTAGAGATGAATTTAATGAGAGACGATATTTTAGAGCTATGGGTTGGCTAACAATCCCGTTGAGTTTTTCACTTAAATCGTCTAATTAATTTATCTAGCTTATTGGTTGACATGGTTAATATTGCTCGTAGCCTTCTCGCGAAGTACTACTCGCATATTCAAGCTAAGCTAACGCCTGTATTACTATGAAATTATAATTAATAAGAACACATTGATAATTCCTGAATAGTAACCAAGCAAGGGGATCAGGTATACTTCTATCCTATCCTAACCGCAAATCCGCCCGCCTTTGAGTTAAGATCTTGCACTACTCAATCTTATATGCAATCTAAAATTCCCTCTCCCAAGTTCAATCCTAGATTCATAGATAGTATTCAATTGGTGAGCAAGCAATCAAATAATTAAGCGCAAGATTGAACAAATAAACCAATATGATAAAACAATAAGAAAAATTCAAGCTTCAAACTACTACGTTCATGTAGCACCCAAAACTCTAGAACTAATAAACCATGAGATTAAAAGAAAAGAAGAGAAGAAAAGAAGAAAAACTAGTTAGAAGCCTCCTCCAACTGTGATGTGTGTTCCCTCAGGTGAATTGTCCTTCAAAGTATTTTCGATCCCCTCCAAATTAGGTTTAGAACCTCTTTTATATGAGTTGGGGTTATATAGGGCCGAAATAACTTTGTCCCGGACAAAACAGGAGAAAAGCCTGTAACACAGCGTCAAGGGAAGCGCGTCACGTGGTCCCTGACATTGAACGCAGAATCGATTTGCCCTTGGGGGGGGGGGGGAGTCAAAAACAAAAGGGTGTCCCCCACCCCCTTTTTTTCCTTTTTTTATTCTTTTATTTTCTTTCTTTTTTCTTCCGCGTTTTTAATTTTCCTTCACATCTCTTCATCTTCACATTGCTTTGTTTCTACACAACTAAAATATAATATTAAGCACAAAGTGATAAATTAATACTTAAAAGACGATTAAAAGTACTAGAATATGAGATAACAATGGGTACATATATGCATTTATTGTCAAACATCATTTATCTACAACCAGCTGATGCAGGTAGGTTGCAAGCAACTCAATGAAATGACTTGCATCAACTTCTTATTAAATATGGAGGTTGTGAGCAACTCATGCAAACAACTTACAAGTAGCTCATGAAAAGCCTCGCAGTTGCTTCCGAAAAGCCTTGCAGCTACTTCTTGAAAAGCCTCGTAGCTGCTTCCATTCTTCTATAAAGATAGGAGATTTCAGTTCAGTATGTATATTAGTTTGAAGTTGAATAATATATCATTCTCTCTCTATACTTATCTTTGGTTAATTTATTTTATAGTCTTTATTTTATAACACGTTACCAGCACGAGACTTTGCCATCTCAAGCAAATACTTTGAAAGTATCAAAGGTACGAACTTTCTTTTTCTAAATAATGTCAAATCTTCCTAAACTTTAATTTGTAGCCCTGGATATATCAGGCAAAAGTCACACGGCTTGAGTGCTTGATGTTGAGATTCATCTTCATACGAAGGGTCTGGCAGACACCATCAAAGATAAAAATCATGCATCAAATCAAGACCGTGACAAAGCAATGATATTCCTACGTCATCACCTTGATGAAGGCTTGAAAATGAAATATCTCATTGTTAATGATACAATTATACTGTGAAATAATTTGAAAGATAGATATGACCACCTGAAGATGGTCGTTCTTTCACATGCACATTATGATTTGACTAATTTAAGGCTACATGATTTTAAATCTATCAGTGAGTATAATTCTTCTATGTTCAAAATTATTTTCCAACTGAAATTATGTGGTGATAATATTACTGAACATGACATGCTGGAGAAAATTTTCACTACTTTTCATGCCTCGAATATGCTTCTGCAACATTAATATCGAGAGTTGAGATTCAAAAAGTATTCAGAACTTATTTCACACCTTCTTGTGGCCGAGAAACAAAATGGCTATTAATGAAAAATAATGAAATCCGACCTACTGGTTCTTTTCTATTCCCTGAAGTAAATGAGATGAACTACCACTAAGCTGTCACGACCCCAAAACCCCCCGGCCGTGATGGCGCTAATCGTGATACTAGTATAGAAAATTCACTATGCATATCATAAAAGGGACTTTTATTTGATTGATTACTATCTGATATTTCATAAAGTTTTTGTTTCAAAATTTCAAAACAAGAAAAGATAGGGAAATAAACACTGCCTCTAATCCCGGAGTCATTAGTCATGAGCAACTAAAAGGAAATACAAATTCTGGTACTGTTTCCTTAACACAACAAGTCTAGGAATATAAATACAAAATAAATAGGAAGGAGAAAGGCAAGGTTGCGGACGCCGTGGAGCTACCTCGCAATCTCTGAAATGCTCCAAAGGGGGAAAGATCAGCTCTCCTTCTGCACTACCACTTTCAATTATCTTATTCATTTATATTCTCCTGTCTTATTTCGTCAAGGGGTTTTCACTCTGGCTGCTCGGAGTAAGAGAGTATTAGTAACCCCTGGAGATGATAAAGACAGAGGTTAGTACCTTAGGTACGTTGCTGTTCCCACTGCTAGTTTAGTGGGTGAAGAGAATCTTCCCTTCCCTGAGAAGTGGAACCTTGCACGTAAGTACTTTTTTGGTTCGCATCTGTTTTCTTCTATTATTAGACTCTGGTTGTGTCATTGATATCGTGCCTATTTTTTATTTTCAGCAATCATGAGTATTGTTGAGAATATCTCCGGTATTCGTGATTGGGTAGAAAACATGTTGTCTGTTGCTCCTGTTTAAGAACGATCTTGGATGTACTTTGCGGCGAAGTATGGTTGGTTGGTAAAGACCCATGGTAAGTGGAGCTTTTCCTAGCTTACTTGAGCTTTCTTTTATTCTTGCTTAATTTCTCCATTTTTTGTTAGGGTTTTCCGTCCGTGGGGTGTCTGCTTCGAAGATGTCTTTGACCCAGGCTCAGGGTATTCTTGCTAGTTCATCTTCGTCGAAGAGGAAAGTTCATGATCCCCGTCCTGAAGAAGATGAAGAAGAGAGAGAGAGGGTACTTTAGTGCACTGGTCACGAAGAAGGCGGGTGGTTATGGACAACGAGTCTACACCCATGAATCTATCTTATGTGCCTGCTGGTAGACCTCCATCTTTTGGAAATGATTTGCAGTCCCCAGTCCATGATTTTGTCGAGTATTTGTTCCATGAGAGTTTTGATCTCGCTCCTGATTACGTTCCCTTAGCTGATGTTTTTGCCGACTCTTTAAGATAAGAATCTTCATCTGTTCCTTGTGTCTCCTCGGTTCCTTTAGCTATCACAGCTTCTGCCATTTTTCAGCCCATGGTTTCCTCAATTCCTCATTCATCCGTGCCTGCTATTGTGCCCGTGACTCCTTCAATTCCTAGAGCGTCTATTTCTGTTGCTGCTCCCTCCATTTCTGCTTCCATACCTTCCATAAGGGAAGTAGGGTCTTCCAGCAGGAAGATGCGAAGGGTTGTGATTGAGGTTCCAGCTGAAGGGAGCCTTTTCAAAAAGCCGGGCGAGCCTGAGGTGTGGCTTAAGCCTCTGATAGGTCCTGAAGAGAAAGATAAACTTGCCAGCCACACAGCTCTTTCGTGGGCCAATGAAGTGGTTCATACTTCTTTGAATGTATTGTGTAGCTTATTCTTACATATGTACCCTTTTCCATGTCTAAACAGTTTACCATGTTTAACTGTTTTGTTATTATTTTATAGATGCACCTTATTGGCTTAGAACTTATGAAAAGAGTTTCAAATTCGGATAATGATTTGAAAGAGCCGCGGGAGGTACGGGTTGATTTTGACAATTTGAAGGCACAATATGATAGCTTGAGAGTAGATATGGATGCTTTAGAGGAGGAGGGGAATACCTTGAGGAGACAGCTGAGGATTACAGCGATGGAATTGGCGGTAGAGAAGGCTTCTTCGAGCCAAGCTGACAAGGATAAGAGTATTCTGGAATCCTCGTTTGCTTAACATTTGTCTCAGTCTTCAAAGGAGATCATGAACTTGAAGAATCTGCTAGGGCAAAATGTGGTGTATTCTGGCGAGCTCGTACAAACACTCTCCCAGACTCAAGAGGAACTGCGTGATGCTTTAGATAAAGTTCGAATCTTGGAAGATTCAGTCGTACCTTTGAGGGTTGCCCATGAAGCTGCTGAAGCAGAGAGGGATGGATTGAAGGCTGAGCTTCAAGTTTGGGCAAATGATTACAATGATCTTGAAGAGGCGGCGGCTGTTGATGTAAGCTGGGCGTATATGAATGCTCGCATTGATACATTGTTGGAGATGAATCAAGAGGGTTTCGACCTCAACGCTGAAATTGCTAAAACCAAAGAGGCCATGGAGAAGACCCAGCGAGGACTTGATCTTTATCCATCAAATGATGAAACCCCTGCTGCTCATGCCTCTTCACCTCAAGTTGCTGCTGTTCCTCCTGAAGAAGTCAACTCTCATCCTCATGATTGAAGATCTAGTTTCCCTTCTTTTTTTTTACTTGGATTTGTGTGGTTACCCCTATCTCCATCGGGTGTAAGTTCGAAATTCTAAAGTCCCCAACTAACAACGTGCGGGCACTAAAAATGTAACTATTATGCGGCTAAGTACTAGTTAGTACTTAGTTTTAACTTAACCGCTCTTTTGATATCAATACAATTTGAAGACTTTTGTTTCGAGTTTTGGCTTTACTCTTTAAGTCTATTGTATGTTTTATTCTTCTGAGGTTTTTTTTTGTATCTCTTAACTTTTTGCATGAAGATGCATAAATCACTCGAACCTTTTCGTAGCAGGTGCAGTGTTCGTATAAGATTTGAGCCTTTGTTTATGATAGGCTTTAATTATGAGATAATTGATACTAAATGAAGAAGACGTCTCAACTTCATTGTAATGCAGTAGAGTGATAGGAAGTTCTCACATGTTTAAGGATGTTTTTGTGGAAAGTTTTTTCTTGAACTTCCACGACATTTTACATATGTCATGATTATCATCTAAAACTCATTTTGAAACTGTTTTCTTTTAACATATTTGATACTCACTTGTATTTCGCAATTGTTTTTCATGGGCAACAGTTTTTTCGAGTTAATACTAGGAAATAACTATTTTTCATTAGTATCAGTTTTTGTAAGTACTAGGGAACTTTACCGACAACTGTTTTATTTGCAACAGTTTTGTAATAAATACGAGGGAAATGCTTTGTAATTCATAACTGTATTATTTGATAATAGTTTTCTTAATAAATACAATGATTTTGATCTTTTCATCTGTAACTTTTTTATTTAATAACAGTTTTCTATATAAGTACAAAGGTTTCGTAACTAATTTTGATCATAACAGTTTTTGAATAAGTACAATGATGATGATCTTTTACCCTTAACTGTTTTCGTTACAACAGTTTTTGTATAAGTGTAAATACGTACATTTCTTCCTCGTAGCTACTGTTTTGCCTTTTAACCTGAACATGGTTCGAAGTTTTTCTTAAAGTTTAGGCTTTGTAATTCCTGTGCTGGAGTCTTCAGTTCTTTTAATTTTTCTCGTACCACTTGACTTGCTGGGTAAATGGTTCTTTAGGCTCGAGCTTTTGACTTTCAGTAGTCTTTTTTGCTTCATCTTGGCCTTCCATATTATATAGTCCCCCAAATGTTTGATCTTTGAAGAATGAGATCTCGAGAACTTGATTGTTCCTTCTTTGTGGTCCTTTCCCTGAAAAAGGAAAACGTACGGGACTCGAAGGTATATACTTTTTTAGATGATGACTACTTAACCCTTTAAAACGTCCATCAGAAAGTGTAACCCTAGACCGGGAATTGTGTTATCTCCTCGCGTCTTTGCAGGTCTAATATCATCATCTGGTGATGGGCTAACTTTTTTTCTATCATCTAAAAAAGTTAGTAAAATTTAGATATTCAAAAATAAAACCGAACATGCGATACCTGATTGGGGGTACTTCTTTTTCTTATAAATAGTACTTCTTCAAGTGGATGGCGTTCCAGCTCTTGGTAGAATTCTGTCGTCCATGGCTTCCAACTCGTATGCGCCTTTCCCAGCTATGCCCCAGACTTTACAAGGTCCTTCCCTATTTGGATTCAGCTTTCCTGCTCCTGCCTCTTTTGTTGACTGAAAAACCTTTTTAAGCACAAAGTCCCCAATCTTAAAATATCTGAGATAAGCTTTACGATTGTAATATCGCTCTATGATTTGCTTTTGAGCTGCCATCTGTATCAAAGTTGTTTCCCTTCGTGATTTGGGCAAGTCCAGATTGGTCTGGAGTTTGGCATCATTTGCTGCTTCCATAGTTGTTATAACCATTAAGCTTGGCTCGCCGATTTCCACGGGTATTAATGCTTCCGAGCCATAAACAAGTGCGAAGGGAGTCTCTCCCGTGGCTATTTTTGATGTAGTCATGTATGCCCATAATACTACCGGTAATTCGTCGGGCCAATTCCCTTTGGCTTTATCTAACCGCTTCTTATATTGTTGATGATGATTTTGTTCGTAGACTCAGCTTGCTCATTAGCTACGGGATGATATGGCATTGAGGCAATCCGTTTAATTTTCCAACTTTCAAAGAATTCTATGATTTGAGAGCCTATAAATTGTGGGCCATTATCACACACGATCTCTTTCGGAATCCCAAAACGGCATATTATGTTTCGCCATAAGAAGCTTTTGACCTGCTTTTCCCGCACTTGTTAGAATGCTTCTGCTTCCACCCATTTCGTGAAATAATCAGTAAGTAAGAGTAGGAATCGTACTTGTCCTTTGGTTGGGGGAAGAGGTCCCACTATATCCATCCCCCATTTCATGAAGGGACATGGTGATATGACTGAGTGTAACAGTTCTGCTGGTCTATGCATATTGTTAGCGAACCTCTAACACTTGTCGCATTTGGATATGAAGTTCTCTGCATCTTCTTCCATCTTAGGCCAATAATACCCGACTCGGATTAAGGTTTTTACCAAGGATCTTGCTCCTGCATGATTTCCACAGTGTCCTTCGTGGACTTCTTTTATCACGAACTCCGTCTAATTAGGTCCGAGGCATTTAGCTAGGGGTCCACCAAACATTTTGCGATACAACGAGTTGCAGACTAGACAATATCGTGCTGCTTTGCGACGAAGCGCTTGAGCTGCTTTTTTATCTTCAAGCACGGTACCGTTCTGAAAAAAAATTGAGAATTTTGTTTCTCTAATCCCAAGTTAAATTATTGAAAGATACCTCGATCCTTTCTGGGTCGATTTCTGAATGGAAGAGGTGGACAACAATGGTGTTGTCTTTATTTGTTACTTTTGTGACTGCCGCGGGGTTTGCTAATGCGTCTGCTTCTGCATTTTCCTCTCTAGGTATTTGTATTACCTTCCATATTTTGAACTGTCATACAAGTTCCCGCGCCTTTTCCAAATATTGCTGCATTCGAGTTTCTTGAGCGACGTAAGTCCCCTGCATCTGATTTACCACCAATTGGGAATCACTGTTGATTACGATTCTTTCGATAGACAGGTCCCGTGCCAGTTCTAAGCCTGCAATAACAACCTCGTACTCTGCTTCATAGTTAGTTATAGGGTAGCATGTAATATCCTGCCATATCTTTTCACTTGTGGGTGATATTATGACGATGCCTAACCCGACCACTTTTATGTTAGAAGAGCCATCCGTAAATAGGGTCCACTAACCTGGATTGACTACACTAAAGAGTTGTAATTCTTTTTCTACCTCAGGGGTAATATCGTTGCTAAAGTCAGCTACAAAATAAGTTAATATTTGTTATTTAATTGTTGTCCTAGGCTGATACGTTATATTCACTCAATTCTACGTCCCATTTGGCTAATCTTCCTGACAATTCTTGTTTATGCAAAATATTTCTTAAAGGATAAGAAGTTACAACAGTGATTGGATGACATTGAAAATAAGGACGTAATTTTCTTGATGCCATTATTAAAGCCAAGGCGAATTTCTCTAGATGTGGGTATCTAGTTTCAACATCTAACAAAGTTTTACTCACGTAATAGATAGGTGATTGCTTACCTCTTTCTTCTCTTACTAGTACATCACTTACATCAATTTCTGAAACAGCCAGGTAGATGTATAATATTTTCCCTTCTTTTGGCTTTGAGAGCAGTGGTGGCTTTGATAAATAAATCTTAAAATCTTTGAGTGCCTGTTGACATTCTTCGGTCTATTCGAACTAATTTTGCTTTTAATGAACTGAAAAGAATTTAAAGCTCTTTCGGAAGACTTAGAAATAAATCTTCCTAAAGCTGTTATTCTCTCTGTCAGTCTTTGAACCTTTTTTTTATTTGTTAAAATGTCAGGTATTTCCTCTATAGCTTTTATTTGAGCTGGATTTACTTATATTCCTCTGTTAGATACAAGGAATCCCATAAACTTACCTGATTGCACTCCGGAAGCATATTTTTCTGGGTTGAACTTCATATTATACATGCGTAAAATATCAAAAGTAATAGAGAGATGCAGGAGATGATCTTCCGCTTGTGCTGACTTTACAAGCATATCGTCAATATAGACTTCCATTGTCTTTCCTAAATGTTCTTGGATTATTTTAGTGACTAACCTTTGGTAAGTGGCTCCTGTATTCTTTAAGCCAAAAGGCATGACTTTGTAACAGTAAGTCCCCCTGTTGGTAATAAAGGAGGTTTTTTCCTCGTTTGTGGGGTCCATTTTAATCTGATTATAACCAGAGTATGCATCTAGAAAACTTAATAATTTGTGACATGCGGTAGCATCAATCATCTGATCTATATGTGGAAAAGAAAATGAATCTTTGGGGCATGCTTTATTTAAATCAGTATAATCTACACACACCCTCTATTTGCCGTTCTTTTTAGGTACCACCACTGTGTTAGCTAACCAGTTAGGATACTTTACCTCTCGTACGGAACCTATGTTCAAACGTTTTTGGACTTCATCGTCGATCACTTGATTCTTGAACGTTCCTTGCTTTCTTTTCTTTTGTTTAACAGGTACGAATGATGGATCTTCATTCAGTTTATCGGTCATCAATTCTGGTGGGATACCTGTCATATCTGAATGGGACCATGCAAAACAATTTGCGTTAGATTTTAAATAATCGATTAACATACCTTTTTGCTCGGGGGTTAACCTTTCCAGCAATCTCGTGCCAACATACAACTTTTTCTCGGGCTCTTGTTCAGACAACAGAACAGCCTCGAGTTCTTCCGCGGTTGTTTTGATATTCTCGTTTTCTTTTGGTTCACAGATGAAGTCTGGTTTAGAATCTATGTCTGCGTAATCCAGCATATTTTCAATGATAATAGGATTTGTTTTGCTGGCGTCTTCTCCTGTACCTATTTAAATATTCATTCCTTTGTACATGATTGATCAAAGATTTTTTCCATACATGTTTGGCCATTGGCCTCCGTTTGGAAGACTTCAACTACCCCCGTATCTTTTTGGTTGTGAAGTGCTATTGAGTTTATATTTATGGAAGCTTGTTTGTCACCTCAAATTTGTCTTACTCCCCATTCAGATGGGAATTTTATTACCTGATGTAAGGTGGATGGGACCGCTTTCATATAATGAATCCATGGCCTTCCCAAAATGACATTATAAGCCATCTCTTTATTAATGACTTGAAATTTTGTGCTTTTGACCACTCCTTCGGCGTAAGTGTTAAGTTCAATCTCTCCTTTGGTTATCACTGTAGAATTATCGAACCCAGATGTGGCTCGTGCCTTTGGGATCATTTGATTTTCCACTAGCATTTCTTCCACGACTTTTATCAAAATAATATTGACTGAACTGCCTAGATCAATCAATACTCTTTTAACGTTAGTGTCATGAATAAGTAAAGATATTACCAATGCATCATTATGAGGAATCATCAGTCCACAAAAGTTTGCATCATCGAAGGTTATTTTGTCTTCGATTGAATCTTCCCGAACCCGCTTTCCATGGGTATTTGTGAACTTTGATGCTAATTGACAAACTATTCCATTTACTTCCTCTCCTCCATGTATCACGTTAACAGTTCGCTTCGGAGAGGGAGGCTTTGGAGGCTCCTGCCTGTTCATCATGTATGCCTGTTTACCTTTATCACCAAATAACTCTGTTAAATAGCCTTGTTTTAACAAATGTTCTATTTCGCCTTGTAAAAATCTACAATATGCGGTTCTGTGTCCATGATCATTATGGAATTCACACAACTGATCTGGATTTCTCCTATTTGGATTCGACCGCATCTCTTTGGGCCATTTAACTTTGTCTCCCATATTTCTTAGTATTGAGACAAGTTCAGTAGTACTTACGTTAAAGCTATGATCCTCAATTCGGGTATTACTTCTGGACCGTTCGTCTTGATCTTTCTTGAATCTAGACGAGGATGAGCCTATATCTCTTCCTGACATTATAATATTATCAAACCTGGGACGTGTGTCTCATCCCGAGGGTCCTAAGTAAGGATCGTACATGTTTTTACCTGATCTTCTCTCTGATTCAGGGCATCTGGATCTGGAATATTCCTCGTCTCTCGAACGAGCAATGATATCCTCTTCTATTATGAGTTTAGTACTATACTTGTTGTACATATCGTTCCACGTTGTAGCTGGGAATTCTCTTAGACTTTCCTTGAGTCGTCTCGTGGCTTCTGAACTTTATTCGTTTAAGTTGCTTGCAAATGCCATGGCTGCCCAATTATCTGGCACCCTGGGTAATTGCATTCTTTCTCGTTGAAACCTGTCTACAAACTCACGGAGTAATTTCGTGTTTCCTTGCTTTATCTTGAATATGTCTTCCATTCTTTCCTCAACTTTTTGTGCACCAGAGTGTGCTTTTATAAATGAATCTGCAAGCTCAGCAAAAGAATGAATAGAATATTCAGGGAGAAGAGAATACCAGGTTAAGGCTCCTTTTGTGAGTGTTTCCCCAAATTTCTTGAGAAGGACTGATTCAATCTCTTATTTTGTTAAGTAATTGCCTTTTACTCCAGTAGTGAAAGCAGTCACATGATCACGTGGGTCAGTTGTTCCATCATATTTAGGAACATCAGGCAACTTGAACTTCTTGGATATAGGCAAGGGCGTTGCACTTGGCTTCCAGGGCTGTTGGGAGTATTTATCAACGTCGATGCCTTTGATAAGCGACGGTACTATGGGAATTTGCTCAATGCGATCGCTTTGTTCTTTCATTTGTTTCTTCATGGTTAGCAACAAATTTTGTAGCTCAGAGTTATTAGTCATACCTTGTCTCGCTTCAAGAGATTCATTTGGAGTGTCACCCCTAGCTGAGTTTATTAACCCAGATTGAGGATTTTTCGTGATGATTGTATTATTTGGAGGCGGCATTGGTGGTGCCTGTGGTAATCCTCTTGCAAATAATTGCAAAGCTTGCCCCACATATTCAGCAATCATTTGTTTTATTTGATCCTGCTCGATTGTTTGCTCATCATTGTTACGATGGTTATCAGATCTTACTGGGGATGGCTCCCTTGAACCGCGTGGGGTTCCTCGAGGAGATGGAACTGGGGTTCCATTCCTCTGCTGGTTGTTGTCGTCATTGTTGTTGTTGTTGGAATTCTACATAGTTTAAAGGATATCGATTGGAAAATAAACTATGATTATCAGTTTAAAGGATATCGATTGGAAAATAAACTATGATTATCAGTGTCCCGGCAACGGAACCAATTTGTTTAAACAAAGAATTAGATTCCTTGACCAAAACTATTTCAGGATGAACATGGGTTACTGATAATCAAGGAAATAATACAATAAATAAAGAAAATCAAATAATAGACAAAGATCTTGAATGCTGAAAAGTGAAAGTTGTTATTATTCAAGAATTCAGATGGCCCTTATAGGTTACATTCACCTCCTTTTTATAGGGGTTTTCTAATATAACGTTTGATCCTTGCAATGATCTCTCATTAATGCCTGATTATTACATTAATGAGGCGTTACAAAAGATAACGGTAACTGTTAAGTAACGTATAGGTCAATGACTGTTAATTCTCGAATATGCCCGTAACTTTGTCTAGGTTCACTGTGACCGTGTCTCTTCTTTGTCATTAAACTTCCCGTAGCTGATGATTTGGGGGTCTATTGACCGTGCTTCTTTATTCCGTATCTTTTTATAGGATCATGCCTATCTATTGTATTTTCCTTGGTCCACGTAGCTAGCTGAGCTGTCAAGAGTTTGCTTACGTGTGAGCCTCTTTTTTACCAGTACAAACACGTCCGAAAAATCATGGACTACAGGAATAGAATCAATAGTTGGAGTCTCAGCACTGTCATCCCTCACAAAACCAAATAAGATAAAAACCCTTTCTCCACCATGCTTTGAGCCTTCAGGTATGAAATCACCCTACTAGGCATATAATCAATAGAACCTCTCCACTCAACTCTCCGAAATCCCGGCATCACTAAGGTCACGGTCTTAGCGTGACGATCTAGAAAAACATGACATGGAGATAGCCAATCCATGCCCAATTTCACATCAAAGTCAGCCATGCTAAGCAATAACAGATCCACTCGGGTCTCCATAACCCAAATAGATACCACACATGAACGGTACACGTGGTCCACAACAATAGTATCGCCCTCCAGAGTCGACACATGAACAGATGTTACTAAACCCTCACATGGCATATCCAGAATATGAGCAACATATGACGAAACATAGGAATACGTGGAACCAAGATAAAAAAAAGATCGAAGCATCTCAGTGACAAACTAAGACAATACGTGTAATCACTACATCTGAGGCCATAACATCTAGTTTGGCTAAAAGTGCATAAACATGGGCCTGGCCTCCACCTGATCGACCTCCCCCCTCTAGGGCGGCCACTAGTTGTCTGACCCCCGCCCCTAGCTGCCTGGGCGGGTGGTGAAGTAACTAGAGCTGAAGTCGAGGGCTGACTCCTCTACTAAGATGGACCCCTAAGAAGACGCGGACACTGCCTCATCACATGCCCAAACACTCCACACTCGTAACAACTCCCCGATGCTGGAGATGGGGACTAAAGGGAACCCTTACCACTAGGATAACCACTTGAAGAACCAGGCATAGATGAACCATGAACCGATGGTGCACGAGATGAACTCTGGGCTGGAAGAGCACTTTATGATGGGTTCCCCTGATAAGAATTGTGAGGACCACGACCAGCTGATCCACCACGATTACATGAGCGGCCTGGCTGAGCCTGCCTGAATAGAAAACCTCTGTCGTGCTGGAACTGTCTTCCTGAAGGAACACCACCAAAGCTAGCAGATCCTCGAGGCCTCTTGGCCTCCCTCTCATCTCGCTCCTGGCGACGAACTGACTCAATCTCTCGGGCAATATCAACAACCTGCTCAAAAGTAGCACCCGATACCCTCTCTTTGGTCATAAGAATACGAAGCTTATATGTGAGGCCATCCACGAACCTCCTGATCCTATATCTCTCTGTAGGGACCAACCAAATAGCATGACGGGCAAGCTTTGAAAATCTCATATCATACTGCATCACTGTTGTGAACACCCAATTTTGCCCCGCATGGAAATTACTCCTAAAAATAATCAAAAAATAACTTTTAATGAATTTTAGGAACTTTTCTTTATTTAGTTGAATTTCATGCATGTTTAATATTTTAAAATCATAGAAAAATCATAAAAATTGTCACATTTTTTCATTTCATGTAATCTTAGGTTTAATTCATATTTTTACAAATTAATTACCCTTTAATTGATAGATTAATATATAAAAGTCACAAAAATATACATTAGCTCAATCAATTAGTTTATTTAATTAGTTAAAATATTAATTAGGTCGTTTTGATAAAAGAAATTTAATTAGTAGTAAATTGGCCTAATTTCATAGCCCAAAATATGAGGCCCAACCAAAACCCTAATCCCCCTCTATATAATATAGACCTAATTAGACACAAAAGGAGGAGAACCTCATCCCTAAAAACCACCGTCAGTTTCCCTCACCCCTTCATATTTTCATCATCCTTTTTCCTCTATAAAAAAAAAATTAAATAAATAAAATAAAATAAAAAAGACACTCGACACACGCAAAGAAGAAAACAGAGGCTCTAATTCCTAAATTCCTAAAGAAACGGCAACCAACCCCTAATGGAGATGACCATCTTTGTACCCCCAGGCCATGATGGCGCCTATCGTGATGCTAGGCTAGCAAATTCACTATGCATATCATAAAAGGGACTTTTAATTTAATTCATTACTATCTGATATTTCATAAAATTTCCATTTTAGTATTTCAAAACAAAAAAAGATAGGGGAACATTTAAAAACTACCCCAAAACCTGGATTCATCAGTGATGAGAAACTAAAATGAAATACAAATTCTGGTATTGTTTCCTTAATACAACAAGTCTGAGAATATAACTACTAAAGAAATAGGAAGGAGTGAAGGCAAGGCTGCGGACGCCGTACAACTACCTCGCAATCTCCGAAATTCTCAAAGGGGGAAAGATCAGCTCTCACTCTGCCCTGGCACCTGAATCTGCACACAAGGTACAGGGAGTAACGTGAGTACGCCAACTCAGTAAGTAACAATTATAACTATAGGCTGAGTGAAGCGATGAGCATTTAAAATCATATATCTTCATAACATAAAACAACAGTAGAAATAACAGAATCAATTTAGGAATTAAATTCCAAATATCTCGTAAAAACTCCAGTTTTCAATGAAAGCTTGTTTAAAACATTTGTTCAACATTTTTAATAGAGACACCATATAAAAGAAGAGTAAAAACAGTAGTTTCATAAACATAAGCCCCTCGGACAAAGTATCACTCACAAATATAGCTCTCGGGCAAGCCTTTCAGTCACTTGTGACACAATTATCACCAATCAGTACTCACACTCAGCACTCACTCAATAGGTATCATAAAATAACTGCTGCGGTGTGCAACCCGATCCATATGTAGTCGACTGCGCTCCCTGGGGGTGTGCAGACTCCGGAGGGGCTCTTACAGCCCAAGCGTTATATCGCTGCGGTGTGCAGCCCGACCCAATATCGTTGCACCTTGCAGCCCGATCCATATACATATATACGTAATGCTGCGGCGTGCAGCCCGATTCATTACTATCCTCACAATCCGGCCCTCGGCCTGTCTTAGTCATCATCCTCACAATCCACTCGGGCATTTCAGTACAAGTCAGGGGACTCAGCCAAAAATATCTTTCATATATTAAAACAAAGTGATGAACAAGATTTTTAACAGTAAACATGTATAAATCATGATTGAGAATATACTTCTATCAAAAACGGTGTGAGGACAGTAATAAAATACCTATAAGGTTCCAAACAGTTCGGCACGAGGCCCCAAACATGGCATTTAGCCCAAGTTAATATAATCATTTCTAAAGCACATGAAAATCATATAAAATCTATCAAATATGAAACTCTATAGTTGCCGTGGGACTGACCAAGTCATAATCCCTACCACCGCTGGCCCACACGCCCGTAACCTAGCATGTGTGTCACCTCATATATTAGAATAATACGAAATTCTAGGGTTTCATACCCTCAGGTCTAGATTTACAATCGTTAGTTACCTCAAACCGGATGAAAATCTACTCCGGGATGCCCTTGCCACTCGACTCGGCCTCAAATTGTCCCGAATCTATTCAAAATCAGATTAATATCATCAATATACGCTAAAGGAACAAAACCCATGGGAAAATAAGCAAATTACATCAAAAATCCCAAAATTTGCCAAACCCGACCCTCGGGCCCACATCTTGGAATCCGCTAAAAGTCGCAAAACTAGAATCTTCATACCCTCACGAGTCCATACATACCATATACATCAAAATTTGATGACAAATGGGTTAAGCTCTTCAATTTCAAGCCCTAATCCCCCAAATTTCATCCTTAATTTCCACCAATATCATGATTAAACAGTAGGAAAATCATCACAAACACAAGAAATGAAGCCCAAGTAACTTACCTAATTGATAACCTTCGATTCCTCTTAAAAATCACTGCCCAAAGCTCCAAACTCGTCCAAAAATGGTGAAGAATGAGTGAAAACTCGCGAATGCAACCTTTTATACTTTCGGCCCAGCATTTATGCATCTGCGGATAATTTCACGTCGAGACGCCATCAGTTTGGAGCGCGAGGCCAGCCGAGCTTGAGATTCTAGGAACAATCCTCACCGCCCTTTCAATTCTATCCATAAGCCTCTATCGAAGAAGCCAATTAAACAAAAGAAAGAAAAGAGACGATGACCTTATGCTTGAACAGTCTTCTTCTCAAAAAAGGGAGTTCTTGACCAGTTGGAAAAAATGTTAGCTAACTTTTGGTGAGGCGGTGATGAAGACAAAAGAAAGCTTCACTGGATATTTTTTGATACTATGTGCCTACCTATTCAGGAAGGGGCTTTGGGTCCTCCTACTACAAGACATTTTCAAGAGCTTTCAAAAGCTTTTCGTATGAAGTGCACTTGCGGACCCGCATCTGCGGTACCAAGCGCGCACCAGCGATCTCCACTTAAATTCCCAACTTCCGCATCTGCGCCCTCTAATCGCACTTGTGGGCTCGCGGGTGAGACCAAAAGACCGCATCTGCGCTCCTAGGCCAGGCATCCCTTTTTTGCATCTACGCATGGACCACCGCACCTGCGATCATCGCACCTATGGCTCCCCGTCCGCAGGTGCGGCCACACCAGAAAACTTGCACCAGCAGCAACGTTGCTGCATTTTCAAAGTTCCACCCTTCCGATGACCATCCGAAATCACCCCGAGCCGCTCGGAGCCCCAACCAAATATACCAACACGTCATATATCATCACCCAAACTTATAACCCTAGGAACACTCAAAGTAACAATACCAAATTAATCAAAAATTCAAGCCTAAGGATTTCTAAACTTCCGAAATTCACCAACGATGCCGAAACCAACCAAACCACGTCCGAAAGAGCTGAAATTTTGCACACACATCACAAATAACACTACGAACCTATTCTATCTTCCGAAATTCTATTCCAATCCCGATAACTAATTTTCCACCATCGATAGAAATCGCCAAAAATCTAATTTCGCCAATGCAAGCCTAATTATACTACGGACCTTCGAATAACATTACAAACACACTTCTAATTCTCAAAGCACCTAACGAAGCTATCCGAGCCACGAAAAATCAAATTCCAACATCATTTAACCATAAGTCAACTTTCAGTTGACTTTTCTAACTAATTCACCAACTTAAGAGACTAAGCGTCTCATTTCTCTTCACAATCACTCCGAACCGGAGCCAACCGACCCAACACAACTTAAAAGAGTTAAAAAACATATAATACGAGCTAAAATCTCAGAACTATCTGTCGAGTCATTACATAAGCTAAGCATGGAAGAGAATGGCCCTAGTCGTGATCGGGGAAGAAACTCTAATCATGGAATAAAAGCATGAAGCGGAAAAGGAACCCTCCTCACCAACAATAGTGGAAAAGGAAGGAACAAAAGTGTGAAGCGGTGCAAGAAACTAATGCAAAAAATGTATGTTATATATGTGAAGAAAAAGGGCATTGGTCACGTACAAGTCGAACGCTAAAGAACCTGGTTGAGATTTTTCAAGTCTCCCTAAAGAAGAAAGAGAAAAATGCTTAAGAAAATTTTATTTTTGAAGATAATATTGACTTCATGCATTTGGATGTAGCTGATTACTTTTTACTCCGGGAAGGAGAAAAAAGTCATGTGATCGGTGGTGAATCTGTAGAAATTTAAAATTTTAATTTTTATTGTTTGTATTAGATTGTATAGTTATATAACTTTTGTACATAAATAGAAGTTATGCTTTGATGATGATGTTTATTACATCCTGTACTTAGCATTAGGATGTGCCGTAGTAAATTCACATGAGTTCGAAGGGATTATGTCTATTTTGAGGTTATAGAGGGTTTAAGACATTATTATTATGAGACCCTTTAAGTTTACAACCTTGATACCGTTACATATTAAGTTAGTGTGGTATTTTCTTTTAAGTAATGTATTTGAGTAAATATTTTATAAGTATAATTTTTGATAGTTACCATTATTACTATTTTCGGATATGATAAATTATAAACATAATATAAGAAAGTTTAGGAGATTTTCTTTATTGTAAAGATATAAATTATTTTTTCATACGAAAAGAAGGTTATCTTTATTTTACCATTTTAAGAACTAAGAGTACGAAAAATTATACTCTTTACATGAGATTAGGAAAATTAGAAGTTGAGAAAATATAAGAATTTTTATATGAATGGTTTAATGTAATAATAATGCATTTATTTATTTTATATGGTACCACGTGGCCATGATAGTAAGTTATATAAAGTGTATTAAAAATAAAATTTTAGGTAGTTTAAGACAATTCATAATTATGCGATAATTGATTAATTATCGGGTAACGACCCATTACCTAGTTAATTAATAAGTTAGGGGCACCCCACCTCACGTGGAAGCCCATGACTCATTAGTCATTTATTACATTTGTCACATAAAGAATTTTGGGTGGAAAAAAGTATTCTTTAAGTAGGGTGTGTTTCCTAAAGTCCAAAGAGACCAAGAAAACTTTAGCTCCACGTTAAGATGGAACAGTACTCTTTTCTGAAATAATAATTCCCAAATTCAACAAGTTAATGGCTAAAGCATATGGCTATGTCCAACATATTCTTAACTCACCCATGTAAGAACACCTAGCCAATTGCTAAAGGATCCGTCAATTTGCATCTACATACTAATGCATACAAATACCTAAAGCCAAAATGTTAAAACACTTTAGACTCAACATCAACCATGGATGTTATCATAGCTCAGCAGAGGCCCTTTTAAGCCTTGAAGATTGGGCACTATTTGGGCTCCAACAAGCCAACAAATTACAGTGGCTCTTTTTTTCGCTTTTAGCCTTTGGTAATACTAAAGGTTCCTGGTGCATATACGCCTTTACACAATATGAGATATCTGGGATGTCCAAGTATGTTAAGGCTATCCCTTCTGTTTTTTTGGCATGTTATATACGACACGAACGAAACAAGCAAATGCACAAATTCCATAAATGAATCTATTTGTAACGATCCGACCGGTCGTTTTGAGCTCTAGCGCGTCGTTCGGCAGTTTGAGAACAGGAGCAGCTTAATTTCAGGAATTATGACTTGTAGGCATGGTCGGAAAGTTTATAGCTAAATTTGTAAAGGAAATTCTCATTTCGGGAGCCTTAATTTGGAAGAATTGACTAAGATTAGAATTTTGAGTAAATGACCTCGAAATCAGGATTTGAAAGTTCCAGCAAGTTCGTATGATGATTTCGGACGTGGGCGTATGCTCGAATCGGGTTTTGGATAACCCGGGAGCGTTTCGGCGTATATTGTGGAAGTTAGCATTTTAAAAAGAATTTCATAAGTCTTGGTTGAAACGCATTTCAATGATATAGATGTCCGTTTGGTATTTCGAGTCTGAGAATAGCTCCACATAGCGATTCTGGAGTTGGGAGCACGATCGGAAGCGAATTCAGTTGCCCGTAGGTTATTTTGAAGTCATTTGGCTAAAGATAGAAATTTGAAGGTTTTTTAGGAATCTGATCGGAAGTGAAATTTTTTATATCGGGGTCGGAATGCGATTCCGAGAGTTGGAGTAGGTCCGTAATGCCGAATATGACTTGTGTGCAAAATTTGGGGTCAATCGGAGGTTATTTGACAGGTTTCGGCATCGAATGTAGAAGTTGGAAATTTCAAAGTTCCTAAAGTTTAAATTTGAGTGTGATTCGTTGTTTCGATGTTATTTTATGTAATTTAAGGCCTCGAGAAAGTCCGCATTATGTTTTGGAACAGGTTGGTGTAATTGGACGGGGTCCCGGGGGCCTCGGGTGGATTCTGGGTGGTTAACGAATAAAATTTTGAAGTTGAAGAGGAGCTAAAGTTGCTGGTGTCTAGTGCGACCGCACCTGCAAGGCTTTGGTCGCAGTTGCGGCTTTGGCGTCGCATGTGCGAGGTTTGGCTGGCTTAGCTGAGGCCGCAAGTGTGATGGAATTTCCGCACCTGCAGAGGTGTAGATGCGGATAATGGGGCGCAGGTGCGGGGGCGGCTGGAGAAGAATAAAGTCGCAGGTGCAGGGTATTGGGCGCACCTGCGGGCGCGCAGGTGCGAGAGAGAGACCGCAAGTGCAGAATTCGGGCCTGGGCACATTGTTTTAAAAACTGGAATTTGGCCATTTTTCTCGTATATTACATTTGGTGTGGCGATTTTGGGAGCTTCAAGAGGGGATTTTGCATCAAGCATCGCTAGGTAAGTAATTCTTTTCCATTGTTGAGTTAAATGCAAGGTTAATACATGTATTTGAACATGAAAAATTGTGCAAAAGTTGGGAATTTTGAAGAAAACCTAGAAATGGTAGTTTCGAATTTTGACAATGAATTTGAGCATGAAATTTTTAGTAAATTTTATATTTGAGATAGTAAGACTATGGGTAGAGTTTATCTTCGAAAAAGTTCGAAATCCGGGCACGTGGGCCTGAGGGCATTTTGGTCAATTCCGTGAGCAGAGTTGGGAATATATATAAGTTGAATTTTTACGAGTATAAGAGTGAATTTTCATTGATTTGCCTGTTATTTGGTAGTTTTGGGGAATTGTGCATCCATTGGAGTTGTCGGAAGGGCTTGGAAGCCGGTTATGGAATTTCGGAGCGAGGTAAGTATCCTTTCTTACTTAGTGAGGAGGGAATTGTCCCCCTAGGTGAACTAATTAAGTATGTGTTACTATCTGCAGGGGCTACGTACGCACGAGGTGATGGGAGTCCGTGCGTAGCTACTATTATGTCGTGTTCGGGTAGTCTAGGACCCACTAGCATGCTTTACTTGTTGTACTTGTGACCTTGTCAATAAAATATCATGTGATATTGTCAATTCGTAATTAAATCTCTAAGAATGATAGAGTTCACTTTTCTTAATCACCTAAAAGGAGAATTAATTCTTCCTTGGATAATTGCGTTTCAGATAAATCTAAAATGTTGTAACTATGGGTGCCTAAGTCGCATGTATGATTCGCAAGCAGGATAACCCAATTATTTATGTATAATCGCATCGCATGATCGATTCGCGAGCGGGGCAGATAGATGAATCTATGGTTCGAGCCGTTCGACCCTCGGCAGTGCACATTTTATTATTGTTGGTCCGCGTCGTTCAACCCTCGGCATTTCTTGCGCATGATAATTGCTGCGTATTTTCTGTTATTATTACCTGTTTATTGTCCTATGAAGTTTTAAATTTCCAACTGAAATAACGAAGATTTAAAGTGTTAAATGTGAAAGAAGTTGATATTACTTATCCCTGATTTTATTAGATTGCCTATTATATCCCCGCTTAGTGTCTCACTTCACTATACTAAATTGACGTATAGCAAGGGTCTAATTCGACCTCTCGTCACTACCTCTCTGAGGTTAAGCGGGATACTTACTGAGTACACGTTGTTTTCGTACTCATGCTACACTTGCTGTGTATTTTTGTTGCACAGGTACTTTCACAGCTATATGGCTGACTTGGAGACTTAGACGAGCTGCATCACCCAGAGACGACCCGCAACCGGCAGAGTCTTCCTCTATGTATTGTATTTTCATTTTTAAATTCCTTGTCCAACTTGTATTTCGGACAGGCATTGTAGTATTTGTATAATTTCTTAGAAGTTCGCTCATGCACTTGTGACACCGGGTTCTGGGATGTATTTTAACAAAAATGGAATATTAGATTAACGTATTTACTTAGTGGATTTTATTCAGTCATTATGTAATAAAATGAAGGGTAATGATTTCAAAAATACTAAAACAGGAAATTTAACTTAACCATTAATGATTGGCTTGCCTGAGAGTGGTGTCCGGCGCCATCACGACCTTATGGATTTTTGGGTCTTGATAACTTGGTATCAGAGCACTAGGTTCCCTTAGATTTCACGAGTCATGAGCAAGTCTAGTAGAGTCTTGCAGATCGGTACGGAGACGTCTGTACTTATCTTCGAGAGGCTACAGGGCTGTTAGGAGTACTTCCCTTCTTGATTCCTTATCGTGCGATTTGATTCCTTTGAGTCTTATGCCTATGTTTCCTCCTACTCAATCTTATACGTCGCGAAGTGCTTGCTATGAATCGTGGATTTAAGGAATTGAAATGGTGTTACGGATATGGTGCGAGATGTTTTCCATGTGTGGTTGGTTGGGGCGGTTGTTGTTGCCCTGTAGAAGAATATTATGTTGTCTCAGCTCAGTAGCTGTGTTTTCTGAGAACGTTGAGGCTATGCTCAGATTGTTATGATGCTTACGGTGGGTTATCGCGTGGTGTTGAGGTGATGGTGAAATGCTTGCCCATATGTCGGGGTAATGAATGACTTAAAGGGAGGTCTTCTCAGAGTGCGATTTCGAGATTTCAGTATTTAGGTTCTGGTGGAAGAAGGCAATTGGATTATGAATGTTCAAGTTTGGGCGACAAAGTAGTAAGACTCGGTGTTTTTAAAGTGGGGTGGAGTATTCACCTGCGATGTGATATCGTTGTCTTTGATCGAATAGGATGTGTTAAGTTCGCCGGTGTTATTGTTCTTCGGTTGCATGGGGTGAGTATTTTGAAGAAGTATTGAAGAAGCGGTTTTTAGGGACCGTGAGGTGCGGTGGTTCTGTATTGATAATGAAGGCATGTCGAGAAAGATGATCTTCAGAGAGTTTGAAGTCGTGCTGATCTACTAGTTTAAGAGCTGCAGAGAATGATATTAAATTTAGGAAGAAATTGAGCAGCATGCGATGAAGGAAGATATGTCAGAAGTGCTAGGCGGTGGTTCCATTTCTAGGAGGCCAGGTGTAAGAAGTGGAAGTCGAGCAGTCGCGTAGAGGGGGAGTTCGACCAAAGTGGGAGAGCGGCAGCATAGTGGTGAATTAGAAAATATTGTAGCACATTTAATAGACGTCCATGAGGAGCAGACGTACTAGTAAAGTTAGTAGAGGAAGAAGGGCGCAGGATAGGGTATTGGTGTCATAGAGATTGTGCAATGCAGCGCCGTTGGAAGGTGTCAGTTGGTAATTTCCACAGGTGGATTATCTCCTGTGAGCAGGTTAGCGGTCGTGTGATTGGCAAGTTCTGCAAGGAATTCTAGTGGCTATTCGTTAGGAGGTTGAATACGTGAATGATGCCAGAGAATTTGAGTATTCATGGGATGCTAATAGGAGGACTTAGAAGAAATTGACAGATTTGTTGAGAAAGATCTTGTCAGCAAAGGAGAGAGGATTTTGGTGGGGTCTAGAATGATGCAAGGAGTAACTTTAGGCTAACTGGGAGAGTCCCACCGCCTGTGATGAGGTTGAAGGATTATCATCTCATGGGGTTACGGATTATCGGCGTATTGGCAAGTTATTTCAGCTAGCCGGAAAGAAGTAAAATGGTAATTGTGCATCAGATTTGATTAATATTTGCAAAAGTTGGCCCTACTAGACCAGGGTTAGGTTTTGGAAGATTCAGAATTTATGCTTAAGACCTAGACGAGTTGTTAGGGGAGTGACTCAGTCACGTTCTTCATTGAAAGGGTGTTCATGTGCTAGAAGAGCCTTGGAGTTGATTTTATTCGGGGCCAGTCAGAGTGGGTGACTCTCAATAGTGGTCCTAATGAATTTGGAAGTTAGGATTGCGGTGTCTAAGGGTTTCAGGTAGCAGTATGATCGAAAATCGAGCTTTTGCAAAGTAATTTCTGATAAAGGGAAAATGGTCTGTGTGTTCTATGATATTTTTCATCGTGCAGGATACTATTGGAGGAGTGAGAGAAATAAACTCCGAATTGTGGAAAGATTATCAGGATGGGGTATATAGTCAAGGTTGTGAATGCACACAAGGAGGGTACGAGACGGTTTGTTGGATTGGGACAACATGGTCTCGTGAGTCAAGGCCACTCGGGATGAATGAGGATTGAGTTTGTTATGGGTTGAATGTGGTTACTATTATTTCTGAGGCAGATAAGGATAATTAAGAGATGATAGATTGGTTAGACATGGTTCAAATGGCACATGTACGACACTGATCAATTCCTTCGGTGTGATTGAGCTATGTGTGTGGTTTGCATGGTGTGTGCGAGGTTTGACGGCCGCCGTAATAGATTTTTTTTTGAAGCATTCAAGTATTGTGGCATGTTAGGTATAGGCAGATCCCGGAAGGATTATGGTGGTATAGACTACTACTTAAGGATTTGTATGTATTGTGATGGTGAGAATTCACTTGTGTACTGTTATGGTTTCCTTGAATCGAAGTAAGAAAAAGGTTTCTATGTGATGAAGTGTTTCCCCTATTAGCGGTTCAGGAGTTACGATGGAATTCGTATGTTATTCCATATTGGCATGTTAGGTGCAGTAGTTAGTGTGGAGCTGGAAGTAAGGATCAGGGATACGGTTCAGTGTAGACAAGGATGTCATGAGCTCGGTGAGCAAGGGAAAAAGGGATTTGAATGTTTAAGCTAAGCAGGTGATGACTTCAGCGTCATCTGAGATCAGTGTTTGATGAAAGAGGCTTTGTATCTTGGTTATGGGTTCTTGATTTGTTTTACAACATTAGTTTGGTCGGTGGTATGGATGTGCAAACTTGTTACCTTGTGTGGAGGGTCGTGGGAGCGTGACCATGAGAAGATTGTATAAGTGTGACATGTAGTCACCTGATTGATTAAAGATTTAGACCAAGTATAAGGAGTTGCAATATTGCTTATTTGAGAATTTATGCCTGGAAGGCGTTCGGTTCAGTTGGTTGTTGATTGTGGGGTGTTTTCCCGGCTATGATGGTTGATCTTGCGTGTTATGAGAGGAAGTGGGTTATTATGGACCCAGGTAAGGCTATCAGCCTAGTTCAATGCGAGCAGAATTTGCTTGAAGTGTGTGAATGGATTTCAACGGGACTATGGGCTTCAAGCGAGTTAGATGTGTTCATTTCAGTATAGCGCTTCTCAAGGAGGGATATTGGAACATCGGATGTTATTTCATCTTCATCCAATTCATGTAATAATATGATTTTGCCGTGTGAGTTGTGAAACAACTTGATAAATTCCTATGTGCTGAGTTCCGCGTAGTAATGATGTTACAAGAGCAGGAAAGCTCTTGAGATTCAGAGTATATATATCGCACCTCAGTTGTGCTTAGGTTTGGTAGCATATGGCTCTATCAGTCTCCCCAGGGTGGTATTATGAACTTAGCGTGCTAACGATCGATATTCAATTTTTTGTGGTGATGGGCAATTTAGTTCGGTGTGTATCTTCTTGTGTAAATTTCATGTGTGGATCGGGTGGAACGCGGCCACGGGTATGTTATTCGGATCGGGTTGCACGCCGCAGTACTGTGATATTGAGTATGGTGCCCTATATCTGTTTTCCTATGTTTTACTTCCTATATTCGGAGGAAAGTTCATATTAGTTGCGTGAGTTGAATAGTCCCTTCCCGAGTCATTTCCTTATGTATCATGTTCGAGTTGTTGCATGTTGGCGCATTGTGGCATTGTGTGAGACTCTGGGTCTTGTCTGGGGTGATTGGTTGTCTGGACAACTCTTAGTAGGTGAGACGAGACTATGGATCAGGATCAGTGCGATAAGATTTTGTGAAGTACGGAAATGAACAAATACCAGTATTTGGTTAGTAATAAAGTGATGATTTTAGTCAAAAGGAGAGATTCAGTGTTTGGTTAACTCAGTTATTGGTTAGAAAATTCTACATGTCTCTTCTGTTGTGGTGGTATCGCCAGCATTATAGCAGGATATAGATATATATGTCATAATGTGCATTGGGAGCATCAGGTCCGTATAATTTTGGCTATTAAGGTTCAGGGAATGTCATGGTGGTTAGATTGTGAATTATGCGGTGCATAGTGCTGATTCAGCAAAGGTACGCAGTCGTGTTCTGGTACCTCGTGTGGTAGTTGGTACGGTGTTCATGTATTGGAAACATGCCTGATAAGGAATTTCAAGTATTGGAATGGGGTTTTGAGCTTAGTGTATGGATAAAAGAGGATATCTTCGGATTTTATCAAGCTAATGTGCTCAACTGGGTTGTGGTACACGGGCAGGTGCACGAGGTGTTAAACAGTGATTTTAGATAACTCTAAAGCAGTTCTTAGCACGTTCGATGACGACCGTATGTTTAAGTGGGAGAGAATGTAACGACCTGACCGGTCGTTTTGAGCTCTAGCGCGTCGATTGGCAGTTTGAGTCCATGAGCAGCTTCATTTCAGGCATTATGACTTGTAGGCGTGGTCGGAATCGAGTTTCGGAAAGTTTAGAGCTAAATTTTGAAAGGACATTCTCATTTCAGGAGCCTTAAGTTGGAAGAATTGACTAAGAATGGAATTTTGATTAAACGACCTCAGAATCAGGATTTGAAAACTCCAGCAAGTTCGTACGATGATTTCGCACGTGGGCGTATGCTCGGATCGGGTTTTGGATAACCGAGGAGCGTTTCGGCATATATTATGGAAGTTAGCATTTTAGAAAGAATTTCATAAGTCTGGGTTGAAAGGCATTTCAGTGATATAGATGTCTGTTTGGGATTTCGAGACTGGGAATAGCTCCATATGGCGATTCTGGAGTTTGGAGCGCGATCCGAAGCGAATTCGGATGCCTGTAGGTTATTTTGAAGTAATTTGGCTAAAGATAGAAATTTGAATGTTTTTTAGGAATCCGACCGGAAGTGGAAATTTTGATATCGGGGTCGGAATGCGATTCCGAAAGTTGAAGAAGGTACGTAATGCCGAATATGACTTGTGTGCAAAATTTGGGGTCAACCGGAGGTGATTTGATGGGTTTCGGCATCGAATGTAGAAGTTGGAAATTTCAAAGTTCCTAAAGTTTGAATTTGAGTGTGATTCGTTGTTTCAATGTTATTTTATGTAATTTGAGGCCTCGATCAAGTACGCATTATGTTTTGGAACAGGTTGGTGTAATTGGACGGGGTCCCGGAGGCCTCGGGTGGATTCCATGTGGTTAAAGGATCAAATTTTGAAGTTGAAGAGGAGCTGAAGTTGCTGGTATCTGGTGCGACCGCACCTGCGAGGCTTTGGCCGCAGGTGCAAGGTTTGCCTGGCTTGGCTGAGGTCGTAGGTGCGATGGAATTTCCGCACTTGTAGAGGCGCAGATGCAGATAATGGGGCGCAGGTGCGGAGCCGGCTGGAGGAGAAGGAAGCCACATGTGCGGGGTATTGGGCGCACCAGCGGGCGCGCAGTTGCGAAATTCGGGCCTAGGCAGATTATTTTAAAAACAGGAATTTAGCCATTCTTCTCCCATTTTTCATTTGGTGTGGCAATTTTGGGAGTTTCAAGAGTGGATTTTCATCAAGCATCACTAGGTAAGTAATTCCTTTCCATTTTAGAGTTAAATGCAAGGTTAATACATGTATTTGAACATGAAAAATTGTGGAAAAGTTGGGAATTTTGAAGAAAACCTAGAAATGGTAGTTTTGAATTTTGACCACGAATTTGAGCATGACAATTTGAGTAAATTGTATATTTGAGCTAGTAAGACTATGTGTAGAGTTTATCTTCGAGAAATTTCAAAATCTAGGCACGTGGGCCTGATGACATTTTGGTCAATTCCTTGAGCGGAGTTGGGAATTTATATAATTTGAATTGTTACAAGTATTAGAGTGAATTTTCATTGATTTGCCCGTTATTTGGTAGTTTTGGGGCGTTGTGCATCCATTGGAGTCGTCGGAAGGGCTTGGAAGCCGGTCGTGGAATTTTGGAGCGAGGTAAATCTCCTTTCTTACTTTCTGAGGGGCAATTGTCCCCTTAGGTGAACTAATTAAGTATGTGTTACTATCTGCGGGGGCTACGTACGCACGAGGTGACAGGAGTCCGTGCGTAGCTACTATTATGCCGTGTCCGGGTAGTCTAGGACCCACTAGCATGCTTTACTTGTCGTACTTGTGACCTTGTCAATAAAAGATCATGTGATGTTGTCAATTAGTAATCAAATCTCTAAGAAGCATAGAGTTCACTTTTGTTAATCACCTAGAAGGAGAATTAATTCTTCATTGGATAATTGTGTTTTGGATAAATCTAAAATGTTGAAACCCTGTCGAAATTGGAAAGTAAATCCCCAAAAAGGCTTTAAATACTATTTTCATGTTCATTCAAAGGAGAATTCTATCACTTCATCGAATAACTAATTTTTCTGATAAAAATATGGTTTATTGTGTGAATATGTGTAACTATGGGTGCCTGAGTCGCATGTATGATTCGCGAGCATGATAACCCTATTATTTATGTATAACCGTGTCGCATGATCGATTCGCGAGCGGGGCAGATAGATGCATCTATGTTTCGAGCCGTTCGACCCTCGGCAATGCACAATTTTATTATTTTTGGTCCGCGCCGTTCGACCCTCGGCATTTCTTGCGCATGATAATTGTTGCGTATTTTCTGTAATTATTACCTGTTTATTTGCCTATGAAATTTTAAATTGCCAACTGAAATGATGAAGATTTAAAGTGTTAAATGTGAAAGAAGTTGATATTACTTATCCCTGATTTTATTAGATTGCATATGATATCCCCGCTTACTGTCTCCTTTGACTATACTAAATTGACTTCTAGCAAGTGTCTAATTCGACCTCTCGTCACTAACTATCTGAGGTTAGGCGGGATACTTACTGAGTACACATTGTTTCCATACTCATGCTACACTTGTTGTGCATTTTTGTTGCACAGGTACTTTCACAGCTATATGGCTGATTTGGAGACTTAGACGAGTTGCATCACCCGGAGACGACCCGCAACCGGCAGAGTCTTCCTCTATGTATTGTATTTTCATTTTTAAATTCCTTGTCCAACTTGTATTTCGGACAAGTGTTGTATTATTTGTATAAATTCTTACAAGTTCGCTTATGCACTTGTGACACCAGTTTCTGGGATGTATTTTAACAAAATTTGAATATTAGACTAAAATATTTACTTAGCGGATTTTATTCAGTCATTATGTAAAAAAAATGAAGGGTAATGATTTAAAAAATGCTAAAACGGGAAATTTAACTTAACCATTGATGATTGGCTTGCCTGACAGTGGTGTCCGGTGCCATCACGGCCTTATGGATTTTTGGGTCGTGACACTATTCATAGAAGTATTAGAGATTTCTATGTTCTTGAATTCCCATATGTTTTATTATTATCTCGTCTGTTCATGGATCTTAAAAATACGTAAGTGGTATAGTTTCTTTCATGACATTAATCAGAGGCATAATGGTCTTATGACGTACCGAGAGATTTTATTAACGTATTTCATATGCATTTCATGCATTTATAAATGCACATTGACACATGACCAGATGGTGTTATATATATATATATATATATATATATATATATATATATATATATATGGGATATGAGTAAGGTTATGGCGTTATATACGCACCACCACCTTATCAGCTGGTATACGTTGATGATTTGCCCACAATGGCCGAGATGATATGATGGGATGCCTTAAAGGCTTGATGATGTTATGTACATACAGACCTATGCATTACATGACATTTATATGAATATGCATGACATTAAAAATATTTCATGATTTACAGAGCTTTCCAGACTTATAGGTTGAGTCCTTTACTCCTTGTTTCTTCCATGTCCTTTATATACTGATTTACATCCCTTACATACTGGATACATTATTCGTACTGACGTCCTTTTGTTGGGGACGCTACATTCATGCCTGCAGGTATAGATAATTTGTTTGAAGAGCCCTCATAGTAGATGAGATTGGCATTCAGCGAAGGATCGGTAAGATTCCACCTCATTCTGAGTGCAACCGAATCTATGAGTCATCGCGTCAGAGTTTTGCTACAGACTTATGGGTAGGCCGATACCCTGTCCCATTTGATGACGAATAATCTTTGAGACTTTATATACATAGGTTCATTTTGTACAGTAGGTCATAGGCTTTACCTGTCCATATGTATTCATCTTTTAAGAAAAATGGTTCTGTGATACTGTGTTGCCCACCTATAGTTATACATTATGAGTTGTGGCCATGTGAGCCCATGATAGTTATAAAATAAATTAGTCTAGCTAAGTCGACCTATGTATGTTCTAGTTTTGGTCGAACAATCATGAGTTATAGAGTGGTTCGCTTGGGCCAGTGCGGCATCGGGTGCCAGTCACGCCTCCCCAGGTTTGGGGTGTGACAAAGTGGTATAAGAGCAGGTCGTGTCCTAGGAAGTCTACAAAGTCGTGCCTAGTAGAGTCTCACTTATGGTGTGTGTTGTGCGCCACATTTATAATTGAGAGGCTATATGACATTTAAGAAATGTTACCCTTCTTTTGTTTCCAGATCGTGCCATAGAGCTAAGTCGTAAGAAATTAGTATAAAGTTTCCACCGAATTTTGTATGCACTAGATGTACTATCACAATAGATCTTTAAGGCATAGATGTAATTTCTACTTATGTGGAAGGGAAGTTATGGAAGAAACGAAAGATACGCTGCAAGATTGAAAGGTAAGTAAGATAAAGGTGAAGAAGATCGTGATACTCAAGTACAAAATGTTGTAAATAGTCTAGAGCTCAGATAGAGGTTTGGTTTTAGTTTAGTATATAGAAGTGACCTAGCGAATGTTTTTAAAATCTCAAGGAGTTAACATTCGAGGACGAATGTTTCTAAACGGGGGAAGGATGTTACATCCCGTACCTTACCATTAGGATGTGCCCTAATAAATCCACATGAGTTCGAAGGGATTATGTCTATTAGAAGGTTATAGAGGGTTTAAGACATTATTATTATAAGACCCTGTAAGTTTACAACCTTGATACAGTTAGATATTATGTTAGTATGGTATTTGCTTTTAAGTAAAATATTTGAGTAAAAGCTTTATAAGTATAATTTTGGATAGCTAGCATTATTACTATTTTCAGATATGATAAATTATACACATAATATAAGAAAGTTTATGAGATTTTCTTTATTGTAAAGATACAAATTATTTTCTCACACGAAAAGAAGGTTATTTATTTTTTAAGAATTAACAGTACGAAAACTTATGCTCATTATATAAGATTAGGAAGATTAGAAGTTGAGAAAATATATGTATTTTTGCATGGATGTTGTCACGACCCAAATTCCCAACCTCACGGGATAGTGATGACACCTAACACTATACTTGTTAGGTAAGCCAATGTTAGAACTTATTTAATTATTTTCTATTGAAGTTTACTTATTCATAACAGGACAATTTAAAACTAAACTGAATATAATACTTTTTGATAAATAATTTCGTGAATAATAATAATAATAACCGGATGATTAAGTCGAACCACGAACTAAATATATATCCATAAAACTACCCAGGGTCTGGTGTCAATTTTCACGAACTACTAAGAATGCTACAATTAATTCAGCTGAAAGAAATATGTATTTGTTTTGAAAGAAGTACAATAATCAAAATATTAAGGGAAGACTCCAGGAATCTGAGGATGCCAGCAGATCTACCTCGTGTCTCCGTGTAGATGATGTCAGCTACTACTATCTCCTAACTCTGGCCGGTACCTGGATCTGCACAAAAAGTGCAGAGTGTCGTATCAGTACAACCGACCCCATGTACTGAGTAAGTGTCGAGCCTAACATCGACGAAGTAGTTACGAGGCTACGGCGAGGCATTTATAATATAACCAGTGAACAATGTGTAATAGAGCAAGAAGGAATTCTAAATTATATGAAACAATAATCTGTAGCAAAAAATAAAATAACCCAGCCATCTTTTCCAGGTCTCAGCTATAACCAATTCTCACATAAGTTTCCAAATTTCCAAATTTCACTTTAAAATAATCGTAAGTGCAAAATATGAAAAAAGTAAAGTAAAACACTAAGTTTTCCAAATATTTGTATTTAAAATCAGTAAAACATAAGTGTCCTCCCTTATCGCTCCTTGTTGAGGCGCGCAATATTGCTCCTCCCTATATATATATATATATATATATCACTTTTATTGCTCTTGTTGCGGCGTGCAACCTGATCCCACCAGTCCACCCTTATCACTCCTTGTTGCATCGTGCAACCCGCTCCCACCAGACAATCACATGACTTTTATAAAAAAATTCACAATTCGGGTCAAAGCCTTTCACATTATTTTTGTCTCAACAATTGTAAACAGAAAGTTGTACGACTCATAAACTTCATCAATTATCATTTCACAATAAAACCAACCGGAATATATAGTAAAACACTGTCAACCAGCTCAATCTTTATGTACCACAATGAAACAACGGGAATAACCAACACTTCCAAAATACTTGAAACAATATTTAACAAAAAGTTGACGGAATCAAGTAGACATGTAGACATCAATGATCATAAAAAACTTAAGCCAGGGATAAATTAAATTGGAACCAGAGAAGGGTTCATGTTCAACAAATAAATTGGTGGTACATAGGTACTCGTCACCTCACCTATACACCACACACATGCAAATTCACATAGCATTTAAGTTGGGGATTCATATTCCCTCAAGTCAAGGTTAAATCAAGCACTTACCTCGATGTCACAAATAAATCACTACTCTAGCACAACTTTTCCTTTAGAATTTGACTTTAACACGCTCGAATTTAATCACAATTGGTTCAATATCATTAATTATTTCTTAAAGGAATCGACTTTAATGAAAATACAAAAATCGACCCCGGGCCCGCTTGGTCTAAACTCGAGGTTCGGACCAAAACATGTTTACCCAATCTCCCCCTAGCCCGGATATACAATTGGTTTTGGAATCCGACCTTAATTCGAGGTCTAAATCCCCAAAATTTGAAATTCCTATGTTCTACCCAAAAACCCCAATTTTTACCATGAAAACTCTAGATATTTTGTTGAAATCTTGTTAAAAGATGTTAAGGAATTAAAGGAATTAGTTGAAGATCACTTATAATGATTTGGAGAAGTTTGGGCCTTTGTAAAATCGCCTATGGTGGTTTAGGGCTTGAGATAATTGAAAAAGAGGTGAAAACCCCGTCTAAAATCTCATTTAACTGGTTGCTCTCGCATTTGCGAACCCTTCAAATTTTGGCAGGCATCGCAAATGCGATGAATTTTTTGCATTTGCGACATATGGTGTTCTCGCAATTGCAGCCAGAAATCTCGCATTTGCTAGATCTGGGGATGGACCAGGACTTCGCAAATGTGAAGCCTGATCTCGCATTTGCGAGATCAGAGGCCTGCCACACCAGATATTAGCTCAGTAGTTTTTTTTTTCTAAGTCTAAACACTCCGTAGCCTACCCCAAAACTCACCTGAGCCTTCGGGGCTCCAAACCAAACATGCACGCAAGTCTAAAAAAATCATACGGACTTGCTCGTGCGATCAAATCATCAAAATAACATCAAAAGCTACAAATATAACCTCAAAACTCAATATTTCCTCAAGAATACTCAAATTTCTAACTTTTCAATCGGACGTCCAAATCACGTCAAATAACCTTCGATTCTCATCAATATTCACAAATAGGACTTACATATCATAACAAACTTGTTCCGGGCTCTGGAACCAAAATACGGGCTCGATACCAACAATTTCATAAATTATTTCATTTCTTTATTTATTGTAATAACCACCAAAATAATTTTCTTCAAAAAATGTTTTCTGAGGGCTAGGGACCTCGGAATTCAATTCCGGGTATACGCCCAAGTCCCATATTTTAATGCGGACCTCCCGGGATTGTCGGAACAAAGATCCAGGTCTGTTTACTCAAAATGTTTACCAAAGTCAACTAAAACCCAAATTTGTACTCTAAAAATTACTATTTCTCATATTTACACATAAAATCTTTCCGGTTTCACGCCCGGATTGCGCATGTAAATTGTGGTGATTAAAATTAGTCTTTTTAAGTCTAACGAGCCTAGAATAGTGTCTTAATTCATAGAATAACCCTTTGGGCCATAACTATCTCCACCTTTAAAACATACGTTCTTCCTCGAACGGACATAGAATATTACCTGAATTGGCATCTACTTTGCATGTCCAACTCAGACTCCCAAGTAGTTTCCACAAAAGGCTGACCTTTCCATTGCACTCGAACTGAAGGATAACTTTTTGACCTCAACTGAAGAACCTGCCGGTCTAAAATGGCTACCGGCTCTTCCCGATAAGTCAAATCTGTGTCTAATTGGACCAAACTGAAATCTAACACGTGGGAGGGGTCACCATGATATTTCCGGAGCATAGATACATGAAATACCGGATGAACTGAGGATAACCCTGGAGGAAATTCAAGTCTATAAGCTACCTCCCCCACTCTATGAAGAATCTCAACTGGCCCGATATACCTAGGGCTCAATTTGCCCTTCTTCCCAAATCTCATAACACCCTTCATGGGTGATACCCGCAGTAATACTCTCTCTCTCTAACCATGAATGCCACATCCGAACCTTACGGTCGGCATAACGCTTTTGCCTGGATTGAGCTGCACGAATTCGCTCTCGTATAATCTTGACCTTATCTAAGGCCTCTTGAACTAAGTCTGTGCCGAATAACCGAGCCTCTCCTGGCTCAAACCATCCAACTGGCGATCTACAACGTCTACCATATAATACCTCATAGGGAGCCATCTGAATGCTCGACTGGTAGCTATTATTATAGGCAAACTCTGCTAACAGCAAGAATTGATCCCAAGAATCTCAAAAGTCAATAACACAAGCGCAGAGCATATCCTCAAAAATCTGAATAGTATGCTCGGACTGCCCGTCCGTCTGAGGATAAAATATTATGCTCAACTCAACTCGGGTACCCAACTCACGCTTAACTGCCCTCCAAAAGTGCGAGGTAAACTGTGTACCTCAATCAAAAATGATAGACACGGGCACACCGTGAAGGTGAACAATCTCTTGAATATATATCTCTGACAACCGCTTCGAAGTATAAGTACTTGCCACCGGAATAAAATGTGTTGATTTAGTCAGCCTATCCACAATAACATAAACTGCGTCAAATTTCATCTGAGTTTGTTGGAGTCAAACAACAAAGCCGAAAGTGATATGCTCCCACTTCCACTAGGAATCTCTATCTGCTGAAGTAACCCACCGGGACTCTGATGCTCATATGTCACCTGTTGGAAATTCAAACAACGAGCCATATAAGCAACAATATCCTTTTCCATCCTTCTCCACCAATATAGCCGTCGCAAGTCTTGGTACATCTTGGCTGCACCTGGGTGAATAGAATACATAGAACTATGAGCCTTCTCAAGGATCAACTCATGAAGGCCATCAACAATAGGTACGTATATACGACCATACATCCTCAATACACCATCATTTCCAACTGTAACCTTCCTGGCACCACCATGCCGAACTGTGTCCCTAAGGGGCATCAAATGCGAGTCATCATTCGGCCGATCTCTGATACGCTCAAATAAAGAAGACCGAGCAACTGTACAAGCTAGAACACTGTTGGTCAATATCAAACCCCACGAACTGATTGCCAAAGTCTGAATGTCTGAAGCCAACGGTCTCTCACCGACTGGAATAAATGCAAAGCTGCCCATACTCACCGACTTCCTACTCAATGCATTGGACACAACGTTGGCCTTCCCTAGATGATATAATATAGTGACGTCATAATCTTTCAATAACTCCAACCATCTCGTCTATCTCAAATTAAGATCCTTTTTCTTGAACAAGTACTAGAGATTGCGATGGTCTGTGAAAACCTCACACAGCACACCATAAAGATAGTGCCTCCAAATCTTTAGTGTATGAACAATGGCTGCCAACTTTAAGTCATGAACATGATAATTTTTCTTATGGACTTTCAACTTTCGAGATGCATATGCAATCACCCTGCCATCCTGTATAAATATTGCTCCAAGTCCAACTCGGTAAGCATCACAATAAACCATGAAGGATCCCAACCCTGATGGTAGTACCAACACCGGTGCTGAAGTCAAGGCTGTCTTGAGCTTTTGAAAGCTCGCCTTGCACTAATATGACCATTTAAATGGGGAACCTTTCAGAGTCAATTTGGCCATTGGGGCTGATATGGATGAAAACCCCTCAACAAAACGACTGTAGTAACCCCCCAAACCCTAGAATCTCCTGATTTCCGTGGCTGTAGTGGGTCTAGGCTAGTTCTTGACTGCCTCTATCTTCTTAGGATCCACCTAAATACCCTCAGCTGATACGATATGACCCTAGAGAGCTATTGAATCCAACCAGAACTCACATTTTGAAAACCTTGAATCCAACTGGTTATCACTCAAAGTCTGTAGCGCGATACAGAGGTGTTGTTTATGCTCATCTCCGTTGCAGGAGGATATCAAAATATCATCAATGAACACAATTACAAAAGAATCCAAATGAGTCTTGAAAACCCGATTCATCAAGTCCATAAAGGCTTCCGGAGCATTAGTCAAGCCAAAGGACATCACCAGAAATTCATAGTGCCCATACCTCGTCTGATAGGCTGTCCTAGGAACATCGGACGCCCTAATTTTCAACTGATGGTAACTAGATCTCAGATCAATTTTTGAAAACACACTGGCACCCTGAAGCTGATCAAGTAAATCATCAATTCTCGGTAATGTATATTCATTCTTGATAGTAACCTTATTAAGCTGCCAGTAATCTATAAACATCCTCATCGACCCATCGTTCTTTTTCACAAACAAAACTGGTGCACCCTAGGGCGAGACACTAGGTCTAATAAAACCCTTATCAATCACGTCTTGCAACTACTCTTTCAATTCTTTCAATTTTGGTGGGGCCATCTGGTATGGAGGAATGGAAATGGGTTGAGTGCCCGGAGCCACATAAAAACAAAAATCAATATCCCTGTCGGGTGGAATCCCAAGCAGGTCTGCAGGAAACACCTCGGGAAACTCGCGAACAATAAGCACTGAATCTATAGATGAAACTTCAGCCTCAGAATCACGAATACTAGCTAAATAAGCAAAACACCCCTTTTCAACCATGCGAAGAGCCTTGGCATAAGAAATCACTTTGCTGGGAGAATGACTATGAGTCCCTTTCCACTCTAATCGAGGCAACCCTTGCAAGGATAAGGTAACTGTCTTGCAAGAGGTCTACACTAGTTTCAAGAACCTCAATGACTACTATGCACAAACAATACACACGATCTACCACAATAGCATCCCCCACTGGTGTAGACACAAAACAGGAACAATCAAGGAATCACAGGGCACAACCAAATACGAGTCAAAATATGATGACGCATAAGAATAAGTACACCCGGATCAAACAAAATTGAGGCATTTCTATTGCAAACTTAAATGATATATGTAATAAGAACATCGGAGGACTCCGCCTCAGGTCTTGCTGGGAATACATACAGTCGGGGCTCGGCTCCACCACCCTGAGCTATGTCTCTGGGAGGACCTCTATTAGGCAGACCCCCACCTCTAGCGGGCTGGACTCCACCCCTAGCGGCCTGACCTCCACCTCTAACATTTTGTCCCCTACCTCTGGCTACCTGAACCCTACCCTTGGATGGATGGGAAGGTGGTGCTGCAGCTGGTACTGGAACTATGGCACGAGAACCCTGCTACTGCTGTTGATTACCTGAAATTTTTTGACAAGCTCTCCGAATATGCCCATGTTCTCCACACTCAAATCATCCCACCTAATAGGAAGACTGAACCTGACGAACTGGCTGACCTCTATAATAACTCTGCAGAGGAGGTGCTCTAATAGGAGCTGATGGAGAACTATAGAATGGCTTAGCGGAAGGAGGCATATAAGAACCACGACCACCTGAAGTACCATGTAAAGCCTGAAGTGCTGAGTGAAATGGCCTGGAAGACTGGCCTCTGCTAAATGAAACCCCACCTCCAGATGAGGCACCACTGAATCCACCGGAATAGCGAGGTCTCTTGTATGACCCCTGACCTCTCATCCCAAGAACCATCTCAACTCTCATGGCCTTATAAGCCGCATCTTGAAGAAATATCGGTCGTTGTATCGTTGGCCATCTACAACCTGATGGGCTGAGAAAGGCCCTCAATAAATTGCCTGACTCTCTCTCCCTCTGTGAGAAGCAAAAGAATTGCATGTCTAGCCAAATCCACAACGCAGTTCTAATATTGGGTTCACATTCATGCTGCCCTGCTGAAGCCACTCAAAATGACGACGTTTCACCTCTCTAGTAGTAACAGGAAAGAACTTCTCCAGAAAGAGGTGCGAGAATTGATCCCAAGTCAAAGCAGGTGACCTAGCTGGTCTAGTCAACAAGTAATCCCTCAACCCTTTTTTTTGCGGAAGCAGTCATCTAAAAAGTAGCGAAATCGACCCCATTGGTTTCCAAAATGCCAATATTCCGTAGAACCTCATGACAACTATCCAAATATTCTTGAGGGTCCTCTAAGTAACCTCACTGAAATGAACAGGAAATAGCTTAATTGTCATGACCCGAATTCCCAACCCTAGGGATCGTGATGGCGTCTAACACCATACTTTCTAGGCAAGCCAATGTTAGGACTTATTTAATTATTTTCTAATAAAGTTTACTTAATCATAACAGAATAATTTAAAAAATTTAAACTGAATCTAATACGTTCCAATAAATAACTTCATAAATAATAATAATAATAATAATAATAATAATAATAATAATAATAATAATAATAATAATAACTGAATAGTTAAGCCGAACAACGAACTAAATATATATCTATAAGACTACCACAGGGTCTGGTGTCACAATTCATGAACTACTAACAATGCTATAAATAATAGGCTGAAAGAAATATGTATTTGTTTTGAAGGAAATAAAACAATGTCTATAAAGTAAAGAGAAGACTCCACGAATCTGCGGACGCCAGCAGATCTACCTCGTGTCTCCGAGTGAATGATGACAGCTACTAAAATATCTTAACTATGGCCGGTACCTGGATCTGCAAAAAAGGTGCAGAGTGTAGTATCAGTACAACCGACCCCATGTACTGAGTAAGTGCCGAGCCTAACCTCGACGAAGTAGTGGCGAGGCTACTGTGGGGCATTAACAATATAACCTGTGAAAAATATATAATAAAGCAAGCAGGAAATTCAAAAATAAACAAAACAATAAACTGTAGAAACAAATAAAATAACTCAACCACCTTTTCCAGGTCTCTTCTATAACAAATTCTCACACAAGTTTCCAAATTTCTAAACATTTAGTTAAAAATAAAAGTAAGTGCAAAATATGAAGAAAACAAATAGTGAAGTAGAACAGTAAGTTTTCAAATCTTTATTTTTGAAAATCAGTAAAACATAAGTGTCCTCCTTTATCACTCCTTGTTGCAGCGTGCAACCTGCTCCCACCTGTCAACCCTTATTGCTCCTCCCTATATATATAACCCTTATTGCTCCTGTTGCGGTGTGCAACCCGATCCCACATGTCAACCCTTATCACTCCTTGTTGCGGCGTGCAACATAAGTGTCCTCCCTTATCGCTCCTTGTTGCGTCTTGCAACCTGCTCCTACCTGTCCACCCTTATTGCTCCTCCCTATATATACCACCCTTATTGCTCCTGCTGCGGTGTGCAACCAGATCCCACATGTCCACCCTTATCACTCCTTGATGTGGCGTGCAACCCGCTCCCACCAGACATATCATATCACTTTATATATGAATATTTTCACTATTCCGGTCAAATCCTTTCACAATATATTTGTCTCAACAATTGTAAAGAGAAAGCTATACAACTCATAGACTTCATCAATTATCATTTCACAATGAAACCAAACGGGCTATATATATAATAAATACTATCAACAGTCTCATCCTTATTATGTATCACAATGAATCCAAGGGAGCAACCAACACTTCCAAAATACTTGAAACAATATTTTACAACAAGTTAACGAAACCATGTAGTCATGGAGACATTAATGAGCATAAACAATGAAGCCATTAATCAAATAAATCGGAAACGGGGGAAGGGATCATGTTCAACAAATAAATTGGTGGTGCATAGATACTTGTCATTTCACCTATACACCACACACATGAAAATTCACATAGCAATTAAGTTGGGGATTACTATTCCCTCAAGTCAAGGTTAAACCAAACACTTACCTCGAATTCACAAGAAATTTACTGCTCTAGCACAACTTTTCCTTTTGAATTTGCCTCTAACCTGCTCGGATCTTATAAAAATTGGTTAAATACCATCAATTATTGGCTAAAGGCATCAACTTTAATGAAAAACTATGGTTTTCCTATCTTTTCTTATGAAAATACAAAAATCGACCCCGGGCCCGCTTGGTCTCAACTCGAGGGTCGGACAAAAACCCGTTTACCCAATTTCCCCTAAGCCCTGTTATACAATTGGTTTTGGAATCTGACCTCAATTCGAGGTCTAAATCTCCAAATTTTGAAATTCCTAAATTCTACCCAAAAACACTAAGTTTTACCATGAAAACTCTAGATTTTTGGTTGAAATCTTGTTAAATGTTGTTAAGGAATGAAAAGAAATAGTTAGAGATCACTTACCAATGATTTGAAGAAGTTTGGGACATTGGAAAATCGCCTATGGAGGTTTAGGATTTGAGAGAATTGTAAAAGAAGTGAAAAACCTGTCTAAAATCTGATTGAACTGGTTGCGGATCTCGCTTTTGCAAAAAGGGGTTCGCATTTGCGAACCCTTCGAATTTTGGCGGTCATCGCAAATGCGATGAATTTGTCGCATTTGCGACATATGGTGTTCTCGCAATTGCGGACATAAATCTCGCATTTGCGAGATCTGGGGTTGGCCCAGGACTTTGCAAATGCGATGCCTGATCTTGCAATGCGAGATCAGAGGCCTGCCACACCAGATTTTGCTATGATGAAAATTTTTAAGTCTAAACACTATGTAGCCTACCCAAAACTCACCCGAGCCCTTGGGGCTCCAAGAAAAATATGCACGCAAGTCTAAAAGCATCATACGAACTTGCTCGTGCGATCAAATCATCAAAATAACATAAAACTACAAATTTAACCTCAAAACTCAAGATTTTCTCAAGAACACTCAAATTTCTTGCTTTTCAACCGGGCATCCAAATCACGTTAAATCAACTCCAATTCTCGTCTATTTTCACAGATAGGACTTAAATATCATATCAAACTTGTTCCAAGCTTCGAAACCAAAATACGGGACCGATACTAACGATTTCACATATTATTTCATTTATTTATTTCTTGTAATAACCAGCAATTTCAGGATCGTTGGAACACAGATCCAGATATGTTTACTAAAAATGTTGAACAAAGTTAACTAAAACCAAATTTTAACTCTAGAAATTACTATTTCTCAGATTTTCACATAAAATCTTTCCGGTTTCACGCCTGGTCTGCGCACGCAATATCCACCTAAAAAATAAACATTCATCCTCGAACGGACATAGAAAAATACCTGAATTGGAAAACAAGTGTAGATATCTACTCTGCATGTCCGACTCAGACTCCCAAGTAGCTGTCTCAACGGGCTGACCTTTCCACTGCACTCGAACTAAAGGATACCTCTTTGACTTCAATTGACGAACTTGCCGGTCTAAAATGGCCACTGGCTCCTCTTCATAAGTTAAATCCTTGTCCTATTGGACAGAACTGAAATCTAACAAGTGGGACGGGTCACCGTGATATTTTTGGAGCATAGACCCATGGAATACCGGATGAACTGAGGATAACCCTGGAGGCAACGCAAGTCTATAAGCTACCTCCCCCGCTCAATCAAGAATCTCAAATGGCCCAATGTACCTATGTCACGACCCAAATTCCCAACCTTAGGGATCGTAATGGCTCCTAACACCGCACTTGCTAGGCAAGCAATTGTTAGAATTCGAGTATCTAATTTCCTTTGATTATTTTATTAAGCATCAGTATAATAAATTTAAAGTGAACTTAATGTAAAAAATTTCCACAGATAAAATATTAGACAATTAAATAAAAACGAACCACGAGCTAATTATATAAATAGATCTAGAACTACGCCAGAGTCTGGTGTCACAATTCACGAACTACTAAAGAATAATACTGATATTGGGCTGGAAGAAACAAATATCTGTTCTGAATACAATAAAACAGCGTATGTAAATTATGAGAAGACTCTCGGGATCTGTGAACGCCGGCAGATGTACCTCGTGTCTCCAAATGAATAGGAAAGCTGCTCGAACTATCTCTACTTATGACTGGTACCTGGAGCTTTGCAAAAAAGCACAGAGTGTAGTATCTATACAACCGACCCCATGTACTAAGTAAGTGCCGATCCTAACCTCGACGAAGTAGTGACGAGGCAACGAAGAGGCTTTAACAATATAACTGTAACAATATCATATAAAGCAAGAAAGAAATCTAAACAAATAAATAAACAACTACTGCAATAACAATGAAATAACTCAACCGCCTTTTCCAGGCCTCAGCTATAACCACTTCTCAAGTAAATTTCCAAGTTTCCAAACCTTACTTTGAAATAATCACGGGTGCAAAATATAATGAAACCAATCAAGAATTTCAAAATCATTTAAAGTAAAGAAAATCAGTAAAAAACATCATTATTCCCCATTTTCACAGTCATGTTGCGGCGTGCAACCCGATCTCACAAATGCACAATATCACAATCATATATCCACCCTTATCACACCAGTTATCCACTCTTATCACACCAATTTATTCACCCTTATCACACCAATTATCCACCCTTATCTCACCTTTATCACACCAATTTATTCACCCTTATCACACAAATTTTTTATTCAAAAGTTTCAAACAGAAAACAATGTAACCCATAAACTTTAAACAACAACAATGTAAATAGTCAAGAAACCGACATGAATATATATATATATATATATATATATATATTCATGTCGGTTTCTTGACTATTTACATTGTTGTTGTT
>ML288970.1:58914-113597 GCA_005239495.1 Nicotiana undulata
TATATATATATATATATATATATATATATATATAATCCCACATAGTGTCAAACTGCTCAATATTTCTGTTCCCCAAGAGAACCAAACACACAACCAATATTCATCCAATATAACCAAATAATATTTAACAGCTAAGTAATGGGGCCTACTAGTCATGGAAATAATAACCAACAAAGAACAATTAAGACCGGGCTCAATTAAAATTGGGAACGGGGAAAGGATCATGTTTAACAGGCCATTTGGGTTGTGCATAGATACTCGTCACCTCACCTATGCATCACGCCCATGCATTTCACATAGCAAACAAGTGGGGAGTCCTATTCCCTCAAGTCAAAGTTAGACAAAACACTTACCTCAAATCCGCAGGTCATTCACTACTCAATTACAGCTTTTAGTTTTGAATTCACTTCAAACTTGCTCGAATCTAGTCATAATTAACTCAATATCATCAATCTATGCTAAAAAACTAAATTTATTGAAAAATATAATTTTTCCTAAGTTTTCTCAATAAAAGTGAAAACCCAACCTCGGGCCTGCTTGGTCTACACTCGGGGTTCGGACTAAATTACGTTTACCCATTCACCCACGAACCCAAATATACTATTAGTTTTGAAATCCGACCTTAATTCGATATAAAAATTTAATTTTTTACAAAATTCCCTAATTCTACTCAAACCCTCAATTTTTACAATGAAAATTCCTAGTTTTTGCTTTACAAGTGATGAAAAACAGTAAGGAACTGAAAGAACAAAAGTTAGAACAAATCGATATTAGGGTTGAAAACCTCAAAATTTTGGTGAAGCAAAAGGTATGCCCGTTTTTAAAAGGGTATTTATATTAGCTGGGCGGAAGACCTATGTGATCACAATACCTGGGTCGCGATCGCATACAGTATGGGAAGCTGGTCAATGCGATCGCGTGCGAACTAGTGCATTCATATAGAACACTGGATCCCCCCCCCCCCACCAGGCCTGCTTTTACACTGTGTGATCACGTGGGGGACTATGAGATCGCATAGCATAGCCCAGATAAAGCTTCGCGATCGCATACACATGGTTTTGTTCACACTGTACACCAAGGGACCCCTACTGAAACTAGACTATGCGATTGCAATCCTACCGATGCGATCGCATAGTACAAAAACCTGGACACCATAAAACATAAAATCAGCAACTTTCTACAAGTGTAAAACACCCCGTGGCCTATCTGAAACTTACTCGAGCCCTCAGGGCTTTGAACAAATCAATCACGCAAGTCTAGAAAGATCATACGGACCTGCTCGTGCGATCAAATCATGAAAATAACATGTAAAACTGTGAATTAGACCTCAAAATTCATCATTTTCAACAAGAACTCTTAAAGTTCATAACTCTTCAACCGGATGTCCGAATCACGTCAAACGAACTCCGTTTTTTACCAAATTTCACAGTAAACCTTTTAATATCAAAACAAATATGTACCGGGCTCCACAACCAAAATACGGGCCCGATTCCAATGATTGTAAATATTATTTCTTTTCTTTAATTCATAAACATTTCAGCAAAATAATTTCTTTCAACAATTGATTGCTATGGCTTGGGACCTCGGAATTCATTTCCGGGCATACGCCCAAGTAACATATTTTACTGCGGACCTCCCGAGATCATCAGAACACGGATCCGGGTCCGTTTACTTAAAATGTTGACCAAAGTCAACTTTTATCAATTTAAATTCTAGAAATCGCTATTTCTCATATTTTCGCATGAAGACTTTCCGGTTTCACGCCCGGACTGCGCACGCAAATCGAAGTATTTAATTTTAGTCTTTTTATGGCTATCAAGCATGGGACGGAGTCTAAATTTATAAAATGACCCCTTGGGTCATCAAACCCTAGGGCTCAACTTACACTTCTTCCCAAATCTCATAACACCCTTCATGGGTGATACCCGAAATAATACTCTCTCTCAAACCATGAATGCCACATCTCGAACCTTATGGTCGGCATAACTATTTTGCCTAGACTGAGCTGCACGAAGTCGATCCTGTATAATCTTGACGTTGTCTAAGGCCTCTAGAACTAAGTCTGTACCCAATAACCGAGCCTCTCCAGGCTCAAACCATCCAACTGGCGATCTACACCATCTGCCATATAATGCTTCATAGGGAGCCATCTGAATGCTCTACTGGTAGCTATTATTATATGCAAACTCCGCTAACGGCAAAAATTGATCCCAAGAACCTCCAAAGTCAATAACACAAGCGCGGAGCATATCCTCAAAAATATGAATAGTACGCTCGGACTGTCAGTCCGTCCGGGGATGAAATGCTATGCACAACTCAACTCGGGTGCCCAACTCACACTGAACTGCCCTACAAAAGTGCGAGGTAAACTGAGTACCCTGATTTGAAATGATAGACATGGGCACACCGTGAAGGCGAACAATCTCTCGAATATATATCTCTGCCAACCTCTCTGAGGTATAAGTACTTGGCACTGGGATGAAATGTGCTAATTTAGTCAGCCTATCCACAATAACCCAAACTTCATTGAATTTCCTCTGAGACTGTGGGAGTCCAACAACGAAGTCCATAGTGATATGCTCCCACTTCCACTTAGGAATCTCTATCTGCTGATGTAACCCACCGGGTATCTGATGCTCATATTTCACCTATTGGAAACTTAAACAACGAGCAACATAAGCAAACAATATCCCTTTTCATCTTTCTTCACCAATAGTGTTTCCGCAAGTCCTGGTACATTTTGGTTGCACCCGGGTGAATACAATACTTAGAATTGTGAGCCTCCTCAAGGATAAAATCACGAAGGCCATCAACATTAGGCACACATATACGACCTTGCATCCTTAAAGCACCGTCATCTCTAACTGTAAACTTCTTTGCACCATCGTGTTGAGCTGTGACCCTAAGGACCATCAAATGCGAGTCATCATCCTGTCGATCTCTGATATGCTCAAATAAGGAAGACCGAGCGACTGTACAAGCTAGAACACTGTTGGGTGAAATATCCAACCTAATGAACTAATTAGCCAAAGTCTGAATGTCTGAAGCCAACGATCTCTCAACGACTGGAATAAATGAACAGTTGCCTATACTCACTGACTTCCTACTTAATGCATCGGCCACCACATTGGCCTTCCCTAGATGATATAATATAGTGACATCATAATCCTTCAATAATTCTAACTATCTCCTCTGTCTCAAATTAAGATCCTTTTGCTTGAACAAGTATTGAAGACTAGAATGATCCGTAAAAACCTCACACCGCACACCATAAGATAGTGCCTCCAAATCTTTAGTGCAAGAACAATGGATGCAATTTCTAAGTCATGAACATGATAATTCTTATCATGGACTTTCCACTGTCGAGACGCATATGCAATCACCCTGCCATCCTGCATCAATTCTGCTCCAAGTCCAACTCGCGAAGGATCACAATAAACCGTGAAGGAACCTGAATCGATGGTAACACCAGCATCGGTGTTGAAGTCAAGGCTGTCTTGAGCTTCTGAAAGCTCGCCTCGCACTCGTCCGACCATTTAAATGGGGCGCCTTTATGAGTCAATTTAGTCATTGAGGCTGATATGGATGAAAACCCCTCCACTAAACGACGGTAGTAACCTGTGAAACCTAAGAATTTCCTGATTTCCGTGGTTGTAGTGGGTCTAGGCCAGTTCTTGACTCCCTCAATCTTTTTAGGATCTACCTCAATACCCTCTGTTGATACGATATGACCCAAGAAGTCTACTGAATCCAACCAGATTTCACATTTTGAAAACTTTGCATACAACTGATTATCCCTCAAAGTCTGGAGAGCTATACGGAGGTGTTGTTCATGCTCTTCTCGGCTGCGGGAGTATATCAAAATATTATCAATGAACACAATTACAAAAGAATCTAGATGAGGCTTGAAAACCCGATTCATCAAGTCCATAAATGTTGTTGGAGCATTGGTCAAACCAAAGGACATCACCAGAAATTCATAATGCCCATACCTCATTTGAATGGTTGTCTTAGGAACATCGGACGCCCTAATATTCAACTGATGGTAACCAAATCTCAGATCAATTTTCGAAAATACACTGGCACCCTGAAGCTGATCAAATAAATCATCAATTCTCGGCAATGGATATTTATTCTTGATAGTAACTTTATTCAACTGTCGATAGTCTATACACATCCTCATCGATCTATCTTTTTTCTTCACCAACAAAACGGGTGCACCCCAAGGCGAGACACTAGGTATAATAAAACCCTTATCAAGCAAGTCTTGCAACTGCTCTTTCAATTCTTTTAATTCTTGTGGGGCCATCCGATATGGAGGAATGGAAATGGGTTGAGTGCCCAGAGCCACATCAATACAAAAATCAATATCCCTGTCGGGTGGCATCCCCGCCAGGTCTACAGGAAACACATCAGGAAACTCGCGAAAAATAGACACCGAGTCTATGGAAGAAACTTCAGCCTCGGAATCATGAATATGAGCAAAATAAACCAAACACCCCTTTTCAACCATGCGACGAGCTTTGGCATAAGAAATCACTTTACTGGGAGAATGGTCAGGAGTCCCTTTCCACTCTAATCGAGGCAACCCTGGCAATGCTAAAGTAACTGTCTTGGCATGACAGTCCAAAATGGCATAATAATGTGACAACATCCCTGTCCAATATAACATTAAAAACGACCATGTGAAGAAGAAAAAGGTCTACACTAGTTTCAAGGCCCTCAAGGACTACTACGCACGAACGATACACACGATCTACCACAATAGCATCCCACATATGTGTTGACACATAAACAGGAACACACAAGGAGTCATTTCTATTGCAAACTGAAATTATACCGGATATCCATAAAACTACCTAAGGTCTGGCGTCACAATTCACGAACTACTAAGAATGCTACAAATAATTAGGCTGAAAGAAAAATGTATATGTTTTAAAAGAAGTAAAACAGTAATTTAAATATTAAGGGAAGACTCCAGAAATCCGCGGACGCTAGCAGATCTACCTCGTGTCTCCGTGTAGATGATGTCAGCTACTACTATCTCCTAACTCTGGATGGTACCTAGATCTGCACAAAAAGTGCAGAGTGTAGTATTAGTACAACTGACCCCACGTACTGAGTAAGTGCCGATCCAAACCTCGACGAAGTAGTGACGGGCTACGGCGGGGCATTTATAATATAACCTGCGAAGAATGTATAATAAAGCAAGAAGGAAATTCTAAACTAAACGAAAAAATAATCGGTAGCAACAAATAAAATAACTCATCCACCTTTTCCAGGTCTCAGCTATAACCAATTCTCACATAAGTTTCCAAAATTTCAAATTTCACTTTAAAATAACCGTAAGTGTAAAATATGAAAAATAATAAAGTAAAACAATAAGTTTTCCAAATCTTTGCATTTAAAATCAGTAAAACATAAGTGTCCCCCCTTATCGCTCCTTGTTGCGGCGCGCAACCCGCTACCACATGTCCACCCTTATTGCTCTTCCCTATATACATATCACTTGTATTGCTCCTGTTGCGGCGTGCAACCCGTTCCCACCTGTCCACCCTTATCACTCCTTGTTGCGGCGTGCAACCTGCTCCCACCTGACAATCACATCACTTTATCTATAAAAAATTTCACAATTCGGGTCAAAGCCTTTCACAATATTTTAGTCTCAACAATTGTAAACACAAAACTGTACGACTCATAATCTCCATCAATTATCATTTCACAATAAAACCAACCGGAATATATAGTAAAACACTGTCAATCAGCTCAATATTTATGTACCACAATGAAACCACAGGAACAACCAACACTTCCAAAATACTTGACACAATATTTAACAACGAGTTGACGAAATCAATTAGACATGTAGACATCAATGATCATAAAAATATTAAGCCAGAGTTCAATTAAAATGGAACCGGGGAATAGATCATGTTCAACAAATAAATTTGTGGTACATAGCTACTCGTCACCTCATCTATACATCACACATATGCAAATTCACATAGCATTTAAGTTAGGGATTCCTATTCCCTCATGTCAAGGTTAAACCAAGCACTTACCTCGATTTTACAAGCAAATCACTGCTTTAGCACAGCTTTTTCTTTAGAATTTGCCTCTAACCCGCTCGAATCTAATCACAATTGGTTCAATATCATCAATTATTGCTTAAAGGAATCAACTTTAATGAAAAAATATGGTTTTCCTATGTTTTCTTATCAAAATACAAAAATCGACCCCGGGCCCGCTTGGTATAAACTTGAGGTTCGGACCAAAACCCGTTTACCAAATCTCTCCCGAGCCCGAATATACAATTGGTTTTTGAATCCTACTTAATTTCAAGGTCTATATCCCCAAATTTTGAAATTCCTAAGTTCTACTTAAAAACCCAAATTTTTACCATGAAAACTCTAGATTTTTTGTTGAAATCTTGTTAAAAGTTGTTAAGCAATGAATGGATTAGTTGAAGATCACTTACCAATAATTTGGAGAAGTTTCGGTATTTGGAAAATAGCCTGTGGAGGTTTAGGGTTTGAGAGAATTGATAAAGAGGTGAAAAACTCGTCTAAAATCTGATTTAACTACTTGCGGATCTCGCATTTCCGAACAAGGGTTCGCATTTGCGAACCCTTCGAATTAGGTAGTCAACGCAAAAGCGATGAATTTGTCGCATTTGCGACATATGGTGTTCTCGCAATTCTGTCCAGAAATCTCGCATTTGCGAGATCTGGAGCTGGACCAGGACTTCGCAAATGTGAAGCCTGATCACGCAAATGAGAGATCAGAGGCCTGCCACACCAGATATCAGCTGAGTAAAAAAAAAATTCTAAGTCTAAACACTTTGTAGCGTACCCAAAACTCACTCGAGCCCCCGAGGCTTCTAACCAAACATGCACGCAAGTCTAAAAATATCATACGGACTTGCTCGTGGGATCAAATTATCAAAATAACATCAAAAACTTCAAATTTAACCTCAAAACTCAAGATTTCCTTAAGAACACTAAAATTCTTAACTTTTCAACCGGACGTCCGAATCACGTCAAACCAACTCCGATTCTCATCAAATTTCACATATCAGACTTAAATATCATAACAAATTGTTTCCGGGCTTTGGAACCTAAGAACCCGATACCAATAGTTTCACATATTATTTCATTTCTTTATTTCTTGTGATAACCAACAAAATAATTTTCTTCAAAAATTATTTTCTAAGGCTAGGGACCTCGAAATTCAATTTCGGGCATACGCCCAAGTCCCATGTTTTACTGCGGACCCCCCGGGATCATCGAAACACATATCCTGGTCCGTTTACTCAAAATGTAGACCAAAGTCAACTAAAGCCCAAATTTTAACTCTAAAAATTACTATTTCTCATATTTTCACATAAAAGTTTTTCGTTTTCACGCCCGGAGTGCGCACGCAAATCATGGTGATTAAAATTATTCTTTTAAGGCTAACGAGCCTGGAATAGTGTCTTAATTCATAGAATGACTCTTTGGGTCATCGCAGATGTTTTAGAAAAATAATAGTATATGTATTGGTTTTATATGGTACCACATGACTATGATAGTAAGTTATATAAAGTGTATTAAAAATAAGTAGAATTTTAAGTAATTTGAGACAATTCTTAATTTTGCGGGTAATTGATTAATTATCGGGTAACAGGTCATTACCTAATTAATAAATTAGGGGATAAGATTAAACACCCCACCCCACGTGGCAACCCCCCTTTTAATTTAGGATGACTCATTATTCGTTTATTACATGTGTCACGTTAAGGATTTTGGGTGGCATATATTATTCTTTAAGTAGGGTGTGTTTCCTAAAGTCCAAAGAGACCACGAAAACTTTAGCTCCACGTTAAGATGAAACAATACTCTTTTCTGAAATTATAATTCCCAAGTTCAACAAGTTATTGCCTAAAGCATATGGCTATGTCAAACAGATTCATCACTCAACCATGTAAGAACACCTAGCCAATTGCTAAAGGATCCGTCAATTTGCATCTACATACTTATGCATACAAATACCTAAAGCCAAAATGTTAAAACACTCCAGACTCAATATCAACCATGGATGTTATCATAGCTCAGCAGAGGCGCCTTTAAGCCTTGAAGATTGAGCACTATTTGGGCTCCAACAAGGCAACAAATTACAGTGGCTCTTTTTTTTTTGCTTTTAGACTTTGGTAATACTAAAGGTTCTGGGTGCATATACGCTTTCTCCAGACTATCCCTTCTTTCTTTTTGGCATGATCTATACGACACGAATGAAACTAGCAAATGCACAAATTCTATAAATGAATCTATTCATAGAAGTATTAGAGATGTCTATATACTTGAATTCCCATATGTTTTATTATTCTATCGTCTCTTCATGGGTCTTAATAATACATAAGTTCGTATAGTTTCTTTCAAGACATTAATCAGAGGCATAATGGTCTTATGACGTACCGATAGATTTTATTAACGTATTTCATATGCATTTCATGAATTTATACATGCACATTGACACATGACCAGATGGCGTTATATACGCGTATATATATATGTATATATTTATATATATATATGTATATGGGATATGAGAAAGGTTATGGTGTTATATATCGCCAGCTGCTACTTCGAATAGTCCAAAGGAAACTCTGTCAACAGATCAACAACCGCTATCGGGTCCCAATATACCTAAATCTGCACACAAGGTGCAAGGGGTAACATGAGTACACCAACTCAGAAGTAACGAACCCAAACTATGGGCTGAGAGGTAGTGACGGACTAAACCTCAGTAAATGTAATAAAAACAGTCTACAGAATGTAGGCATGTTCATAGTTCTAACAAATAATGAAAACAGAATGAGTCAGATATGATCAGTAACCCATGTATAACTCAATATACTCTACATGCCAATGTATCAATAGTGTGGAAACGCACATAGTGCTCACAACTCTCACATATAAGTCCACTCAATACTGTATATGGTTCTCAGGGCCCAGGGATGATCCATCCCGGAATATATATACACAGGTGACTGTAGTAACTTTGTACCGAGGAAGGCCAATCCATCCCCACGGAGAAGATCCATCTCCGGAATACAAAAACTCGGACAAGATCGATGTCCAAGTAAGATCCATCCCTCAATATCATCACTACGCTCACTGGTGGTGTGTTACAGACTCTGGAGGGGCTCCTACAGCCCAAACGCTATAATAAGCGAGATCCAGGCAAAATCAATATAACATTCTGTGGCGTGCAGCCCAATCCCATATCTGTCTCTCAATATTAGGCTCTCGGCCTCACCTAGTCATCACTCTCCAGTCTCGCTCACATGGGCTCACAAATGAATGAACTAGCCCGAATCAATGATAAATGTATAAAATCAACAATTACCGAGACTGAGACATGATATGATATGTTAGGAAAGGACTGATTATATAACATCAATGAAACACATGAGAAGACAGCAATAAATGACCACACGGGTCTCAACAGTTTCGACGTGAAGCCTTAACATACTACTTAGCTTGATCTCTAGCATGTTCACCTTAACCACATTTATAGATGCATTGATATCAATCCATATATAACTACTAAACGGTGCCATGTGATTAACCAGGTCACAATCACACAGTGCACGCGCGCACGCCCGTCACTTTGCATGTGTGTCACCTTAAATATAATCAGATAGCATATAGTTTGGGGTATCGAACCCTTAGTACCAAGTCTGGAAACATTACTTACCTCAAACCGGGCAAAATCCTAGTCCGCAATGTTGCCACTAGACTCGGCCTCCAATATCCCCGAATCTAACCAAAATAAGATTTATATCGTCAATATATGCTAAGCCCACCCGAAAATAATCGAATTACATCAAAAAACCTCGAAATAGGCCAAACCCGACCCCTGGGCCCACGTCATGGAGTTCAATAAAAATTACAAAACTTGAATTCGTATTCACTCACGAGTCTACCCACATCAAATTCATCAAAATCCGACCTCAAATTCCCATTCAAATCCCCAAAAGAATTTCCCAAACTTTCTTCCATTTTTCACCTAATTTCCACCTCAAATCACAAATTAATTGAAGAAATTAATGGAAAAATCATGGAGTTTAACCAAAACCAAGTGACAAATACTTACCCTGATCATTTCTCTGAAAAATCCTTCAAACATCGCCTAATTCCGTGGTCTCTAGCTCAAAATATGAAAAATGGGTTCAAACCCTCGATTTGAAATTTTAACACTACTGCCCAGGTCTTTACTAATCGCGAACGCAGTCACCCACACGCGTTCGCGTAAAACAAACCAACTCCTCTTTCTCTTTACTCTCCGCAAAACGGGACACCCATCACGCAAACGTGATGCCTAGCCAGCCTCACCCTTCGCGAACGCGTATCTCTCCACGCGAACCCGTAGACCAAAACTCTAGGGTCCCCCAACTGCCTTACTCCCTTTCGCGAACGCGTGCCCTTTAGTACGAACGCGATGACTACTTTACTCAGACCTCCGCGTTCGCATCCTCCTCTTCGCGAACGCGATGAATAAAATCTCAGCTCCCTAAATGACTTTTCCCGAATTTGTCCATTAACCCCCCCCCCCCCCCCCCCCCCCCATCCCCCCGAAACCTACCCGAGGCCCTCGAGACCTCAACCAAACATGCCAACACATCCCATAACCTTGTTCAAACTTAGTCGAGCCTTCAAACCACTCAAAACAATGCCAAAACACTAAATCAACCTCAGATTACAGCTTAAGAACTTAGAAGCTTCCAAATTTCGCCAACGATGCTGAAACTACCCAAACCACGTTTGAATGATCTGAAATTTTGCACACACATAAAAAATGACACTACGAACCTGTTCCAACTTCTGGAATTCCATTCCAACCCCGTTAGCTAATTTTCCACTGCCGACCGGAAAATGCCAAAAATCCGATTTCGCCAATTCAAGCCTAATTCTACTTCGGACCTCCGAAAAACATTCCGAACACACTCCTAAGTCCCAAATCACCTAACGAAGCTATCCGAGCAATAAAATCCACATTCCGAGGTCATTTACTTAATAGTCAACTTCCGGTTTAGTTTTCTAACTATAAAGCCAACTTAAGAGACTGAGTTTCTCATTTCTCGCCACGACTACTCCGAACCCGAACCAACCGACCCAGCACAATATAATTGAGCTAAGAAACACATGATAAAGCAGAAACGGGAAAAACAGGGCAAATCTCCAAGAACAACTGGCCAGGTCGTTACATTCTCCCCCTCTTAAACAAATGTTCATCCTCGAACGGGTCTAGAAACAAACTTGGAGTCTCAAATAAGTGAGGATATCTGCTCCGCATCTCCCGCTCGGTCTGCCAGGTGGCCTTCTCCACCTATTGACCTCTCCACTGCACCTTCATTGTATCTATCTCCTAAGACCTCAGTTTTCTGACTTGAAGACCCAAAATGGCTACTGGCTCTACCTTATAAGACATATCACCCTCTAGTTGAACCGAGCTGAAGTCCAAAACATAAGACGGGTCGCCAACATACTGCCGAAGCATGGAAACATGAAATACCGGATGCACACTTGACAAGATAGGTGGCAAAGAAAGTCTATAAGCCACCTCTCCAACCCTCTAAAGCGCCTCCAAAGGCCCAATGAACCGAGGACTCCACTTGCCCCTCTTCCCGAACCGCATAACACCCTTCATGGGTGACACCTTCAGCAACACCTTCTCCCCAACCATGAAATAAACATCCCGTACCTTCCAGTCCGCATAACTCTTCTGCTCAGACTGCGTTGTGCGAAGCCGCTCCTGAATCAACTTCACCTTATCCAACGCATCCTGAACCAAATATGTACCCAAGAGCCTAGCCTCACCCGGCTCAAACCAACCGATCGGAGATCTACACCTCCTCCCATATAAAGCCTCGTACGGATCCACCTGAGTACTCGACTAATAACTATTATTATATGCAAACTCCGCGAGTGGCAGAAAGTTGTCCCATGAACCCCCAATGTCAATGACACAAGCACGGAACATGTCCTCCAATATCTGAATAGTGCACTCGGACTGTCCGTCCGTCTGAGGTTGTGCTCAACTCAACCTGAGTACCTAATTCTCTCTGCACGGCCCTCCTAAACTGCGATGTGAATTGAGTACCTCTGTCAGAAATGATAGAAACTAGAACACCATGCAACTGAACAATCTCCCGGATATAGGTCTCAGCTAACTGCTCCGAGGAATAAGTAGTACCAACAGGAATGAAGTGCGCAGACTTGCTCAGTCGATCCACAATAACCCATATAGCATCGAACTCCTTGCAGTTCGTGGGAGCCTAACTACAAAGTCCATGGTGATCCTCTCCCACTTCCACTAAGGAATATCCAACCTCTGATGCAATCCACCTGGTCTCTGGTTCTCATACTTGACCTGCTGACATTTGAGACACCAAGCTACAAATCCAACAATATCCTTCTTCATCCGCCTCAACCAATAATGCTATCTCAGATCCTGATACATCTTCGCGGCACCCAGATGGATGGAGTACCGCGAGCTGTGGGCCTCTGCTAGAATCAACACTTGAAGCCCATCGACATTAGACACACATATCCGACCATGCATCCCTAAAACCCCATCATCACCAATAACTACATCCCTGGTATCACCTTTCCAGACTCTATCCTAAACGAGCAAGTGTGGGTCATCATATTGGCGCTCTCTAATACTGTCATAAAGAGAAGACCTAGAGGCTACATAAGCCAATACCCGACGGGCCTCTCATAGATCCAATCTCACCAACTGTCCCGCTAAGGCCTGAACATCAAGTGCTAATGGTCGCTCTGCTGTAGGAAGATATGCTAGACTCCCCAAACTCTCTACTCGACGACTCAAGGCATCGGCCACCACATTAGACTTCCCAGATGGTATAGAATAGTGATACCATAGTCATTGAGAAGCTCCAACCATCTCCTCTGACGCAAACTCAAATCCTTCAGCTTAAACAGATGCTGCAAACTATGGTGGCCAGTGAAGACCTCACAATAAACCACACACAAATAATGACGCCAAATTTTCAAGGCGTGAACAGTGGCTGCTAACTCGAGATCATGTATTGGGTAATTCTTCTCGTGAGTCTTCAACTGGCGCGAGGCGTAGGAAATCACCCTACCCTCATGCATTAAAACACAATTGAGGCCTATCCTCCAGGTATCACAATATACGGTATAGGAACCTGAAGCTGATGGCAATACTAACATTGGAGTCGAGGTCAAAACAGCCTTGAGCTTTTGAAAGCTCTCCTCACACTCGTTCGACCACCTGAACAGAGCACCCTTCTTGGTCAATTTGGTCAATGGCGAAGAAATAGAAGAAAACCCCTCCAGAAATCGACAGTAATACCCCGCCAAACCAAGGATGCTCCTAATCTCAGTAGATGAGGACGGTATGGGCCAACTCTACATCGTCTCTATCTTCTTCGGATCAACCTGAAGACCCTTGCTGAACACCACGTGCCCCAAGAAAGCTATTGAGCCAAGCCAAAACTCACACTTGGAGAACTTTTCATAAAGCTTCTCATCCCTTAATATCTGCAATACAACTCTCAAATGCTGAACATGATCCTCCTGGCTACGAGAATATATCAGGATGTCATTAATGAACACAATAACAAAGGAATCCAAATACGGGTGAAACACGATGTTCATCAAATGCATGAATGATACTGGGGCATTTGTCAGCCCAAAAGACATCACCATAAACTCATAGTGATCATAATGAGTCTTGAAAGCTGTCTTGGGAGTATCTGCATCCCGAATCTTCAGCTGATGATACCCGGATCTCAAATCAATCTTAGAAAACACCCTGGCTCCTTGAATTTGGTCAAACAAATCATCAATACGAGGCAAATGATACTTATTCTTGACTGTAACCTTGTTCAACTGCTTGAAGCCAATACACATTCTCATGGAACCATCTTTCTTCTTCACAAACAACATCGGTGCACCCCAAGGTGACACACTAGGCCGAATGAACTCCTTATCTAGGAGTTCCTGAAGCTTCTCTTTCAATTCCTTCAACTCCACCAGTGCTATACGATACAGTGGATTAGAAATGGGTTGAGTTCCCGGCACCAAATCAATACCAAAATCAATATCCCTGTCAGGTGGCATAACTGGCAGGTCGCAGGAAAAACGTCCATAAAATCACGGACCGCAGGAACCGAATCAATAGTGGGAGTTTAGCACTAACATCCCTCACAAATACCAATTAAGACAAGCACCCTTTCTCAACGATACGCTGAGCCTTCAGGTATGAAATCACCCTACTAGGCACATACTCAACAGAACCTCTCCACTCAACCCTCGAAAATCCTGGCATCGCTAAGATCACGGTCTTAGCGTGACAATCTAGAACAATATGACACGGAGATAGCCAATCCATGCCGAATATCACATCAAAGTCCACAATGCTAAGCAAAAACAAATCCACTCGGGTCTCCCAACCCCTAATAGATATCACACATGATTGATACATACGGTCCACAACAATGATATCGCCCACCGGAGTCGACACATGAAAAGATGTAACTAAGGACTCAAGGGGCATATCCAAAAAATGGGCAAAATATGATGAGACATAGGAATACGTGGAACCGGGATCAAATAAGATCGAAGCATCTCGGTGACAAACTGAAACAATACTTGTAATCACCGCATCTGGGGCCATAGCATCCGGCCTAGCTGGTGTCGCGCCCCCTCTTTTTCTCTCCTTGCGGATAGTCAGGGTTTTCAACATTATTGGGACAACTTGTTTACTTTTGGGAAAAGGGATATAAGGAATTGAAGAGTCGCCACCTAACGAATTAAGGTGCGTTAGGGAACCTATTACGGGTCATTTATAAAAATAATTGTACAACCAGAGATTGGGTAAGGGCTTGAAGTTACTTCAAAGGGAAGGTGTTAGGCACCCTTCGAAGTCCACAATGGTGGGTTCCGACCAAACTTACTTTGTGAATTAGTCAAGCAGCAAATAGACAGTCTAAGCACCCATATGTAAAGAGATTTTTATACAGATAAGCAGTCTAAGCACACATATGTAAATGAGATTTTTAGACAGATAAGCAGTCTAAGCACACATATGTAAATGGGGTGAAAGGGGTCCTAAGTTATTTATCTTACAGGATCATATCCATGCAATGCCCGGTAATCACTCCTTAATGAGGGGCTACACGTTGCATTAGCGCACATGTCATCATATCTTTTCCTACCCTTATCCCACCCCTTAGTGGTTATCAAGAGAGTTTTTATTTAACGAACTCTAAGTGTGATGTTACCCCTCCCTTCCTTGTGGTCCTGGAGGAGTTTAGGACCTCTAAATCTGGGCAGTTCTAGACAACCCCTAAGGTATTTAAAAAGGGAAAATCTAGGCGACAAACAAATAATATGTAGGACAAGCAACTAGGTGAAGAAGCAGTTAAAAGGCTCATGTTTACTTCCACATTTATATAGGCAAATAAACAACACGTCTCAAACACAGATTCAGATAATGTTTTAGAAAGAATCCTAGGACAGGATGTCTAGGTGAACATTAATACATGCAACACTTGTTTCAAAACTCAATGGCAGGGTCCTAATCAATTTGCCTACTGATTTTAAAACATGTAAGACTTAAGCAGCTTATAAACAATCAGAACGCAATTTCCAGTTTTTATATATCAAGACATTAATCACCTAAGGTTTGCCTAGGCGTGGGGACTATGCGCAATCACAATTACAGGAGATGTTTAACAATTTTAAGAAATTGTTCAACCTACAGGCATGCTGTTCTAGGTGACACAGATTTTTAACAGGTGATTTGCATCAGCTCGTGTTTAGAAACGTGATATCTATACGTGGGGATGTTTTTTACATCTTTTCATGGACAGTTATTCATTTTAACCGACATGGTCAAACAAATGCAAACAGAGTTCCTAAAGACATGGTATCTAATGCATACAGGAATGACAGTTTATTAAGGCAAGGTTATTAACCTAGTAGCAGGATCTCTAAGTAAAAGTACTTATGCAAAATTAAGGCATGGAATAATGTTACGTAGTATACTGAAGTAATAAACGTGAAGCCCTAAAATAGGATATCTAATGCAGGTTTAACATGGTTTGCATGAAAATGAACACAATAATCCTAGAGCATGGCTTCTAATGCAGATTTGCAGAATACAAAGACTAGAAGCATGGTTTCTACCCGGTTTTACCCACATCACCATACAACTACCCTCCCTTTTCACTAGTCACCCCAATATCTGTTTACAATTAATATACAAACCACAGATCAAATAAATTACATAAATGAAAAGTAAATTACTTATAGGGAGCCTGAAGTAGGCCCAAATCACACCTGGTAATGCCAGACCTTTAGTAGTCTCAAATGCCAAGAATTTCATAGCCATATTCATGTCCAGGTGTGTCAGAGTTCCTTAAGGATCTCAGGATCTCGGGTAGTGCTCACACCCAGACTTTCACAACCGGGATTGAGTAAGTGAAGTGTGGAATGGTCAGCACCCAGTGTGCCAGAGTTCAAAGGAATCTCAAGAGGATCCCAAGGCAGTACACACATTGGAGAGGCAGAACTTAGGGACATTAGAGTAAAGTGAGAGAGTGCTTGACATAGTTTTGAAAAGGTTTTGACAAGAAACAGAATTGAAATGACTAAGTAAAGAGGTTTTTCTGAAAGAATGAAAGACTTATTTAGTAGTAAAGTAGTTGATAACATTATGAAAATACTTTGAAAATCAGCCAACGGCGTAGAATAATTAGGTCCAGCATCACTCAATAACAGCTTTCACACAGGGATAGTGGGGAATTTGGGACACATAGGATACATATCAGTGTATAGTAGCAACACATAAACAACAGGATGCATAGAAGTTATTCCAGAGTTTATAGGATTAGGAAGTTAGTTATAAGATAGGTCGTAGGGACATAGTGCAAGGATCACAGAACAGTCATGTGGAAAACATACTAACACTGGACAAGTTAGGTACACATCCAAAGTTACTTTGAGATACTAGAAAACTTAGCAAAGCAGACAAAGCAAGAACCTAAGTGAACAAACTAGGCAAACATCACAAGTGTTCATAGTTTAAACATGCTAACATACTGAACAAACAGATTGAGCATGCTACATAGAGCAGTAGGCATATCATTATAGATTAGACACACTAATCACAGATTTAACAGAACAAAATTCATACATGCTAGGTGCAACAACAATTAGGCAATGTAGTTTAGACATGCTAGTACATATTGGTCAAACAAAATAGTAAACATGAACAAGATTGGAACTCATAATTAATGAATTAAAACAATAATGAAACACATAGAGTTTTAGGTTTCGAAATTGAATCAGGACATACCAATTAGGGAGAGAAGAACACAGAGTATAGAGCAGATGTTGTGCAATAACCAGCTTTGGCTTACAGCCATCTAGGTCTGTGGAGATTTGCAAGTAACAGAGAATAACAGAGAGAGCATGACACATTTAAGGAAAGAAAATCAAGTAAGACTAGGTACAGAGTAGGCAATTAGGGGTAAATAATCAGGGGTTCAATTAGGGAAATAGTTATTGAAGAATAAGTAAATATCACCTGTTAATCAAATAAGGTAAGAAAACTAAATAAGGTTGCATATAAAAGAAATAATCGAGAATCTGCACTTAGGTTTTAACTGGGCAAATTAGTGAATCGGAATTCAAACAATAATATTGATTTAAGGAAGAAAATATAGGTTTCCATAAATAAAAAATAGGCTGAATATAGACACACAGAATCAGTCGAGAAACCGAACCATAAACCCTAATAGAGACATACTAGGGTAAAAATCACAAGACATAGAGTTAAACTAAAGGAAAATCATGACAATCAAAGCACATAACGAAAGCACAAGTAATACGGTCAAGCTTAGAATCAAACAAAAAATGTCAAATATTAGGGTTTTAGCATAAATTAGTTATGGTTGAGGCAAGTTCAACATAAAAGGTCAAAACTCATAAGAACATGCGATTAAACATTCAAAATAAGAAAACCTTTTGGGGAAAATAATATTCAGGAAACCCTAGTTTAGAAAAATGGAAAGCCACTCGAAAAACCAGAAGATTTTCATAAAAAATATGTGAAATAAGTTTGATCCCCCTCAGATCTGTACAGATATGAGAAGTTCAAAAGACAAAATTAGGGTTTTCAGAAATGAAACAGAGATGAAGACATAGGCTTTGAAATCCATAGGTTCAAGTCGAAATAAGGTCTTACTCAAAATCGAACCAAAATGGCCTGAAACAGGCGAGAAAGAACCAAAGGCGTAAGCAGACTAGCCCTGGTCCCTTGAATATCTCCTCAAGGACCTTAGAGACGAAGGTACCCGGCATAGAGGAGGCCTTTAGAGGCCTGGGTGGTGAAGAACCACCATGAATGGCGGTAGATGAGTGACGGCGAGGGAGAGTTAAGGTTAGGATTAGAGAGCATCTGAGAGAAGGGGAAGGGTTGACGGCGGGTGAGAGGAGAAAATGAGAGGTTTTTTTTTTGGGGGGGGGGGGGGGGGGTTCGTTTAGGTTTAATTATGGTAAGAAAGATCCGGGTCGTTGATAAAAAATAATCAACGTCCAGGATTAATCACGAATTGGGTCGGGTAGGTGAGGGTATTGGGCTTGGGTTTATTGGGCTGGTCTTAAAGGGTGTTGGGCTGGTAAGCTTAGGCTGAAATTAAAATTAAAATTAAACAAGGCTATTTGTTAAATATTTCAAATAAATTAATTAAAAATAATTTGTAAAATAATTACTAATTATAAAAAATAAATTTCATGCATAGAAATATTTTTAAAATGGTTATTTAGTATTTAAAAATACAAAGGGCTAATTTCTGGTAAAAATAACGCAAAAAATTATATGCATGGGCCATAATTGTAAAGTCACTGCAATTATAGCCAAAAGGTGCCAATTTGGCTATTTATGGAATAATTTGGACTTAATAGGGCCATAAATAGTAAATTAAATCAATAAATGTTTTTGAAATCATTTGTGATGCAATTTGGTAATTATTTATTAGAAATAAAATACTAGGCAAATTAATTAAAAACGTAGAAATTGAGGAAAAATACCAATTAATGTTAATGCATGATTTTGAAGACATATATGCATTTTAAAACTATTTTTGAAAAAAATGGGTATCAACAGCTGCCCCTCTTTACCCAGAAAGGATGAAAGAGTTGTCAGGTAAAGATATTATGGCCAATTTTGACTGAACAAGATGGTTTGGGAGACTTAGGTCGCACTCCGGCTACTGAGCTGCCTACATATCCTTGGTTTTACAGGAATCTGGCCATGTGTAGTTCTGGATTCATCATAGAAATATATCGATGAAGTCATCGCAAGGACGGACACAATGTTTCGGGATAGGTGAAAGAATGGTTGTGGTGAGAGGTCAGGTTTGAGATAGTCGAAGGAACTAGAGAGAGATTGCTCCTGTCGGAATAGCAGTTGCTTGCCGGGTCACCTGCGAATAAAGAGGTACTACGAGCATAGATTTGTGCGGAAATTTAAATATGATGCAGGTTCCCTTCGGACCATCAAAGTTGTCTTCTGACAGTTGAGGATGACGTCCTTAGACCATGATGTCGTGGGCCATGAATTGTTCGGTGAGAGGTTCGCAGGCCATGAAATGACGTTCACAGGCCATGAAGATGGTCCCTCCGAACTATGACGCCTTTGAATAATGATATGCAAATTTAAGAGATTATCAGGCCATGACATGGTGTCTTCCGGCTATGAGGATGATGCATTTTGACTATGACTCCTTTGGACAAGTTAGCGATATTTCAACACATGAAATGCAATAATATGATGTCAACAAGACAAGGCTTAGTCTTGTGAAGTGGAGGACATAGCTTAGCCCGAAAGAAGAGCAAAGTAGATAATATCGGAGAGACAACGCTTAGTCTCGGTGAAAGAATGTAAATTAGAGGAAGAGCTTAGCCTCATGCAGGTATGGAGACAGAGCTTAGTCTCATGCAAGATGCGGGACAAGGCTTAGTCCCATGCAGATGAAAGCAGAGATTAGCCTTATGCAGATGTGGGACAGGATTTAGTCCCATGCAGGTGAAGGCAGAGATTAGTCTTATGCAAGTGAAGGCAGAGATTAGCCTTATGCAGATGAAGGAAGAGATTAGACTTATGCAAATGAAGGCAGCGTTTAGCCTTATGCAAGGTGAAGGCAACGTTTAGCCTTATGCATAAAATTGAACAAATAGCAAATAGTGGCAGAATTTCTTAGCTGGTAGCAGATTTCAGTATTGCGATTATTGTGAAGGCTATAACTTCGAGGCATGTTTATCCTTTATTCCTGCATCCAAAGAAAATTTGTGAGTTCTGTCAAGGGGAGGTCGGTTCGCGTCTTCGTCGACTCGCTTGATCTGCTTTGCTCGGTATGAAGATCATGTTCAAATTATCAGGGTAGCGTTGCCTAAACAGAGTAACCTTACAAGCAAGCATGCATAGTTTTGTAAAGACCTAGTAAGAAATATATTTAAGAATTTTAGATGAACCGAGGACCGTGACAAGATCCAAGACATTGCGACCCTCTTTTTGCTATGGAATTTTGAGGGTCCTCCTCAAAATTATACCCCAGTTGGATGGATTGGCATCTCTGACTGCTGGACATGCTGCGATCGGCCGAACTTGCTTGGGAATTTTGAGGGTCCTCCTAAAAATTCTGCCCCATATTCTGATTGCGGGGAAAATAAGATTTTTATTGAATTGTGACCGAACACATAAGGCTGCCTAGGTATTCCCTCTTAAACGGGAATCAGGTCGGGTGTAGTTCAGTTTACATCATTCGAGAAAAGCATAAAAAGTTACACATAGTATCGCTTGATTGTATCTAAGTTGATCAATTTTGGACAGACTTCTCCGTCCATTTCTGCAAGTATAAGACCTCCTCGTATTAGTACTCTGTGGACCATATACGGACCTTGCCAGTTAGGAGAAAATTTCCCTTTGGCTTCATCTTGATGCGGAAAGATCTTCTTCAACACCAGTTGCCCCGGTGTAAACTGTCTCAGCTTGACTCTTTTGTTGAAGGTTCTGGACATTCTGTTCTGGTAGAGTTGACCATGACATACTGCATTCATCCTTCTTCCGTATATGAGGGCTAGCTACTCATAACAGCTCCTTATCCATTATGCATCGCTGAGCTCGACTTCTTGTATGATTCTCAAAGAAGGAATCTCCACTGCGGCAGGGATAACAACTTCTGTACCATAAACCAATAGGTAGGGAGTTGCCTTGGTTGACGTGCGGACTGTGGTGCGGTATCCCAACAAGGCGAATGGCAGCTTCTCGTGCCATTGTTTGTGATTTTTCACCATCTTTCTCAGTATCTTCTTGATGTTTTTGTTGGCGGCTCCTACAACCCTGTTAATCTGAGGTCTATAGGCTGTGGAATTCCTGTGTTTGAATTTGAAAGTCTCGCACATGGCCTTCATCAAATCACTGTTGAGATTGGAAGTGTTGTTAGTGATGATTGATTCTAGAACTCCAAATCGGCAAACAATCTGGTCGCGGACAAAGTCTGCCACAACTTTCTTAGTCATTGCTTTGTAAGATGCTGCTTCGACCCATTTGGTAAAGTAATCAATAGCTACCAAGATGAACCGGTGCCCATTTGAGGTGGTGGGCCCGATTAGACCGATGACGTCCCTTCCCCAAGCGGCGAATGACCAAGGTGAGCTAGTTGCATTGAGTTCATTTGGTGGCACTTTTATCATGTCTGCATGTACCTGACATTGGTAGCATTTCCGAACATACTGGATGCAGTCTGTTTCCATGGTCATCCATAAATAGCCGGCTCTGAGTATCTTTTTGGCCAAGACAAAGCCATTCATATGCGGGCCGCAGGTCCCAACATGTATTTCTTCAAGTATTTTAGAAGCTTTCTTTGCGTCGACACACCTCAGTAATCCCAAATCAGGAGTTCTTCTATATAGGGTTCCTCCGTTGTGGAAGAAACTGTTGGATAACCTCCAAAGCGTACGTTTCTGGGTATGACTTGCATGCTCCGGGTATTCTCCTTTTTCCAAGAATTCCTTGATGTCGTGGAACCAAGGTTTCCCATCTGCTTCTTCTTCAACATGAGCACAATATACTGGCTGGCTATGGATTTTTACTAGAATAGGATCAATGAAATTTTTATCCGGATGATGTATCATAGATGATAAAGTGGCTAGTGCATCGACAAACTTGTTCTGGATTCTGGGGACATGCCGAATTTCTGTCTTTCTGAACCTCTTTCTCAATTCCTGCACATGGTGCAGATACTGCAGTATCTTGGAATTCTTGGTGGCCCATTATCCTTGTACCTGGTGTATAAGCAAATCAGAGTCACCGATTACCAGCAGCTCCTGAATATTCATGTTGATGGCCATGTTGAGCCCTAGTATGCAAGCTTCATACTCTGACATGTTATTGGTGCATGGAAATATGAGTTTAGCAGATACTTGGTAATGTTGGCCGGTTTCTGATACTAAGACTGCTCCAACGCCGACTCCTTTGAAATTTGCTGCTCCATCAAAGAACATCCTCCAACCATCATAGGATTCAGCAATGTCTTCTCCTATTAACAATACCTTTTCATCGGGAAAATACGTTTATAGGGGTTCGTATTCTTCTCCCACAGGATTTTCAGCAAGATGATTGGCCAGTGCATGTCCCTTGAGCGCTTTCTAAGTCACATAGACGATGTCGAACTCACTCAGCAGGATTTGGTACTTAGCCAGCTTGCTAGTGGGCATGGGTTTCTGAAAGATATACTTCAAGGGATCCATCCTTGATATGGTATGTTGTGTAGGCACAGAAGTAGTGTCTCAGCTTCTGAGCTACCCAAGTTAGAGTGCAACAGGTACGTTCCAGCAGAGAGTATCGTGCCTCATATGGAGTGAACTTCTTACTTAGATAATAGATAGCTTGCTCCTTTCTCCCTGTCTCGTCGTGTTGTTCCAGAATGCAGCCGAAAGCACCATCTAGTACCGCAAGGTAGAGTAACAAGGGTCTACCTGGATCTGGCGGGACCAAGACTGGTGGTGTTGATAAGTACTCCTTGATTATGTCAAAGGCCTTTTGACAATCCTCGGTCCATTTGGTCGCAGCGTCTTTCTTTAACATCTTAAAGATTGGTTAACATATGAATGTGGACTGTGCTATGAACCGGCTGATGTAATTTAGTCGTCCTAGAAAGCTCATTACAACCTTCTAATTCTTTGGTGGTGGTAGCTCCTGGATGGCTTTGACTTTTGATGGATCTAATTCTATCCCTCGGCGGGTAACGATGAACCCAAGCGGTTTTCCGGCAAGAACCCTGAATGCACATTTCGCGGGATTTAGTTTCAAGTTGTATTTTTGCAATCTGTTGAAGAACTTCCTTAAATCTGCTATATGGTCGGTGGCTTTCTTTGACTTGATGATGAAATCGTCCACATACACCTCGATCTCCTTATGTATCATGTCATGGAAGATAGTAGTCATAGCCATCATGTAAGTGGCCCTAGCATTTTTTAGGCCGAATGGCATCATCTTGAAACAGTATACTCCCCAAGGCATAATGAAAGTTTTTCTCAGCTTCCTCTTTGTCCATCCAGATCTGATGGTAACCGGCGAAACAATCTACGAATGACTGGAGTTCATATTTGGCACAATTGTCGATTAGGATGTGTATGTTTGGAAGAGGGAAATCATCCTTTGGACTAGCTCGGTTGAGATCCCGGTAATCGACACAAACCCTAACATTTCCATACTTCTTAGGCACTGGAACGATGCTGGCTAGCTATGTTGGGTATTCAACCACCTTGAGTACCTTGGCGTTGATTTTTTTAGTGACTTCCTCATTGATTTTCAGACTCATATCACGCTTAAACTTTCGGAGCTTCTGCTTCACTGGCGGGCACATTGGATTGGTGGGCAACTTGTGAGCCACGATGGATGTACTTAGTCCGGTCATATCGTCATATGACCATGCAAAGATGTCCTCATATTCCTTCAAGAATTGTGTATACTCTTCCTTCTCTGACGGTGACAAGTGGATGATGATGCGAGTTTCCTTAGCATTTTCTGAGTCTCCCAAGTTGATTACCTCAGTTTCTTCCAGATTGGACTTGGGCTTGTTTTCAAAATCTTCTACCTCTATGACAATTTCCTCAGGTATGACACCTTCTTCCTCCGAATCATTGTCTTTTTTGTTGCGTTGTCTCATTGCATGTCACAGTCTATGGTTCATCAAGACAAGAAATAGTAATGATGTATAGATAAAAGTATGAGAGAAAAACGATAATAATAAATACTGATTCGTTCAAACATAAAAGCGATTTTAAATAATTTAAACAAATATTTTTGGAACACTGGAGATTTTATTTAAAACAAAAATGCAAAAAAAAAAATCATGAGTAAACGAAATAAACAGTGCTTGTTCAGCCTTGCTACCCCGAGACTCGTCGAGCCCTGGACGGTCTGACAATCCAGTTTCTGAGGAATGATCCCTTGCTCACATCTTGGATGGTAGGGCCTTCCTCCTCAACAACCTCCTCCTCCTCAACAATGACATAACAGTCCATATCCCCGTCCTCCAAGAATAAGTTTCTTAAGGCTGCTAATGCTTCCTCCTCTTCTCATATCCATATGATATCGGCTTGTTGGAAAGTATGTTCCAAGTGTGGTATGGGTTGCTCCAATCGATAGTAAGGATCGCGCCATGGTGGCGACCAGCTTCTGTATTCTTGCCAAGTATACTTATATCCCAGGCCAAAAGTAGTGTAGTGACGCTTCAGCTGTATCGGCTTGGAAATACCCTAAAGATTCTTGCAGAGGCCCTTGCTAGGTTCATATCCACTCCAATTCAATATGCTGGCTATCTTGCTATCCCACCATTTATCTTTATCTATTGGGTTGACCCGCTCGATGTGGTTGTAAGTTTCTCCACCCAGCCTTCTTCTGCCTTCTACTACCGGGATAGTTTAGCGATTGTAGATGGGGTTGTTCCCATCTCCATGGATGATTACCTCCTGATGGTTCCATTCGAATTTTACCGCCAGATGCAAAGTCGAGGCCACAGCCCCGGTGGCATGTATCCATGGTCTCCCTAACAACAGATTGTAGGACGCGAATATATCTAACACCTGAAATTCAACCTCAAACCATGTAGGTCCCATTTATAGATAGAGATTGATCTCTCAAATGGTGGACCTCTAAGAACCATCGAAAGCCTTTACATTCATGGATCCCTCTCGTATTTCGTATAGTCCTTTGCCAAACTTTTTCATTGTCGTAAATGGGTAAATATTAAGGCTGGACCCCCCCATTGATCAGAACCCTGGTAATGAAGTAATCTTCATATTTCACGGTAATGTGCAGTGCCATGTTGTGACTCAAACCCTCAGGTGGTAGTTCGTCCTCGTGGAAAGTAACCTTGTGATTTTATAATACCTGCCCCACCATGTTAGCCATCTATCCGCTTGTGATGTTATCAGGCACATAAGCTTCATTCAACACTTTCATCAGGGCGCTCCTATGTGCTTCCGAATTCTACAACAATGATAAGATAGATATCTTGGCCGGAGTCTTGTTCAAATGATCTATGACTGAGTAGTACCTGGCTTGCACCTTTCTCCAGAGGTCATCCCGACCTGTTTCAATGACAGAATGTCTGTTAGAAGCCTGCTTGCTGGACTCTCCAGGTGCTCGGGTGTATAGACCCTTCCGGTCCTAGTCATCCCCTGTGCATCACCAGCTTCTTCTATCTTGATCTTTCCTTTACTTCAAGCTTCAGCTACGTAATCCCAGGGCACAACCTTATTGTCAAATGTGCCATGGTGGCTACCCTTTCTTCTAATGGAATAGGTGTCGTGGCAGGTGGCACTACTTCAACCTCAACGGGCACAGGCGTGTCTGTAGGTGGTGTTACTTCAAACTTGAACGGGACTGTTGTGGTTGCCTTAGCCTCTCCTGACGGCTGAATATGTACTATAATGGGATTAAGTGTAACTCCTAGCTTCTTGGGATCATCACCTTCTTTGATTAACCCGATTAACCCCTCTGGGTCCCATTCTTCATCTATTTTTATCACATTGACGCCTCTACCCATGTGGTCTGGGAGGGGGTTATTGCAGACATTAGGAGTAACCTCCTTTGCTTGAATGATTTTATTGTCAATCAAAGACTGGATTTTATCCTTCAACGAGCGGCATTCATCAATGGTATGTCCTTTCATGCCGGAATGATATGCACAGGTTTTGTTTGGATTGACCTATTAAGATGGATTCTCGGTGGCTACAGCAGGTATGGGAGCGACGTAGCCAGCATCTTTTAGCCTTTCATACAGCTGGTCAATGGGCTCAGCAATGGCGGTATATTATTTGGGTGGCCTGCGGTCAAAGTTTGGTCAAGGTCTTGAGAAGTTTTGGCGAGCTGGAGGTGATTGAAAAAGAGAGGGTTGGGAGCTGTATGTGTGATAGGTAGTGGCTGGTTGAGAATATCTGGGAGATGTGGGTTGATATGTAGGTGGCGGCGATGGTTGGTATGTAGATGGAGGTGCTGGCTGATATGTAGGTGGAGGTGCTTGGTATGTGAGTGGGGTACACCAATAGAGATTTGGGGCCCTGGCTGATATGTAGGTGGAGAACTTGTTCATTTGCTCTTCGTCTAATGCCGGCCTGACCTCGGCCGCTTCCAACCTCCAACGAGTGGCACACTCGCGAAAAGTTTCAGTGAGTTTCTTTTTGAGATTCTGGATGTAAAAGACGTCCAGTGCATTTTTCGTGTTGAACCTGAATCGGTCCATGAAATATGACGTCATGCTCACCCAATTAGACCACTTCTTAGGATCCTAGCTCATGTACCAGGGCAAAGCATCCCCTGTAAGGCTCCTCATGAAAAATTTCATCCGGATCTTCTCGTCTCTTCCAAGTCCAACCAATTTGTTACAATAGGTCCTCAGATGGACCCTAGGGTCACCAGTACCGTCGAACATTTCGAACTTGGGAGGTTTGTAACCCTCCGACAGTTCCACATCAGGCTGTATACAGAGATCTTCATAATTCAATCATTCGATCCCCTTACCTCCTTCAACGCCTTGAACTCGACTAGTCAATTTCTTGAGTTCTTCGGCCAAGTTCCTGATAAGCATATCCTTCTCACTGGATTCCGGTGTGGAAGAGATGGGTTGAGTGGAGTGGGGTAGGGTCTCCACGTATATGGGATTGTTCTGTGGCCTGGTGCTTGCGCATAGAGGTGATCGTTGGTGGAATTTTGTGGTTCGGGAATGATTGGTGGGGTGTTTCGTGGATTGTGGCAAGTGTTTTGTTGGTATTGTGGTGGGATGGTTTGATTTTGCGGTGGAGTTGTATAGTGGTGAGCTGCAGGAAGATTCTGTTTGTTGGGTGTATTCTGAGGATGTGCGGGGTTTTGAGTGTTTGGGTGATTGACATCCGGAACGCTAAGTGAGAAGGACAGGTTTGCTAGGTTCCGAACATGTTCAAGTTCTCCTTGAAGTTTCAACAGCCTTTGTTCAAGTTGTGACATAGCATCATTCTAGACCTGAGTACCCCGACTATCAGAAGCCTCTAGATGTTCCACTGATGTAGTATTTTCCTTTATGATGTTATTCAAGTCTTCCATCTTTGCTTTGCATTTGCCTTTAGGTGGACTAGGAGGAGGAGAAGGTGGAGGGCCCTTGGATCTTGTATGGTATGCTGCTGATGCCAGAATGCACGAACCAACCTTTTGGGGAAGGGTAATAATCAAAAGAAATAAAATAAAAAACAAAAGAGAGCCACGTTAGTGAGGATTATGATGAAAGTATTTGCAATATTTAAACACATATTGCAGGATTGTAAACGCATCCTAATTTTGAAAACCTCGTTGTGCACGAGGTAGGCCTAACGACAAGTTGATTTAGAGAACTTAGATGCAAAAATGCTTCATTTCATTAATATATGATAGACGAATCCCAAAACGATGCTAAAATGACAAATATGAAATAAGTCACTAATGACACTTTGGCCTTATTACATTAATGAAGCAAAAGTAAATCTAGTCTATTTGGTCCCAGAAGGACCTTCCCCAGATTCGATATTCTTGAGTCCCATCGAACAAATTTCCCAGCTCGCGCAGTCCCAGCAGCATGTACGCTCTAGCAAAGTGTCCTCTTTCGTTCCCTTCAGCATTCTGGCAATCCTCGATCCTTTTGATGACTTTGCCCTCTAACTCCACTATACCCCGCTCCAGATATTCAAGCTTCCTATTGGAAACGATATCCATCTCTTTCCATTCCTCGATCATCCTTTTGTTGGTTTCATGTATTTCCCGGTGCTCATTCTCGGAATTATGGACCCGTTTGCGCAGTCGGTTGTACTTGACCTGAGCCTCAGCATCTTCATCTATTATTCTATTGCCTCGACTGATTCCTGGCCTCACCGCCCCATATAAGTCGTCCTCCAACCATGACGAGTAGAGAGGTGCACGTCCAACATGGTAGCTGTCGGTCTCAATAGTGTTTTTCTCCATGATGATTTTGCAGTGCCACATGTGTTGAGCTTGGCACTTGTAAGGGACGTCATCGTCCTGGAAATCTGCTCTAAAGTGACCCATCTTCGCAACCCTTGGTACAACCCGTTTCCTTCCTGCCTGCCTCATTACTCGGATAGGAACATACAAATATATACTTCTTAACCCGATTAGCACTAAGTGTGGTGCACCCCTGGACTTGATGATAAACTCGTCTGTCGGGAACCATTCGAACATCCATTGCCCTTGTTCCTTAGTCAGATTGTCAAACAATTCCACCCATTCTTTGGCAATTTCCGGCTGAGAAAATTTGTCCGGAATGTAGGTCATCCGCATGGGGTGATGGAAAGCAATGTGATCATTCCAAGCCCTTCACGGAAGTTCTTGATGAATATTTGCCCCTTTGAAGATGTTCTAAAAGCCACATTTACAGCAACAGGCTACAACCCTCAAAATGCTTAACCCCTCTTTGACAACGCTCCAAGGCTGGGTAAATGTCAGGTATGATCATAGGGACAATGTTGAAGGTTTGCCCATCGATCCCATCCAGAAAGCACACAATAAACATGAATACCCTGTGGTGAATGTAACCCAGATACGTGATGGAAAACTCGTCATAATAGGTACGATATGATTTACGTGTTCGTATCTTTCATACAAGTATTCAAAAGGTATGTGGATTGTTTCAAACACTCTAGTTCGGCATTTTTCTTCAACCCCATCATTTTCAGAAACCCTTTGCCCGTGCGTTTCTCAGGCAGCAGCAACCCAGGGCTTTCCCAAGCTAGCCCAGCAAGTCCTCATATTTCCTCTAAGAGTGGTGTCATTTTAATATTCCCAAAGCGGAATACATCTCTTTCACTATCCCAAAACAAAGTAGCGGCCTCAATCAGCATATTGTTTGGTTGGATGTCCAGAAAAGAAGGTAAATTACCCAGATGCGTCCTCACGTATTTCTTATCACTTGAAGGAAGGTCTTCCCACCAGTCTAAGAGCATTGGTGGGATATTGCTGACCATACCGAATCTGGGGACCTCGTGCCTCATTTTCTGCAAGACAAAAATGATTAGGCCTTTTTCCCCTACCAGACTCGACTATTTATACACTTATGATTAGCATAGTGGCATTTAATTCTCCAAATTAATGCACATAACGTGATTGCGTTCGTTGGGATTATGGAAACCCAGGTAGACTTTTGGATAAGTCTTGTCTTAAAGGATTATTGTGCGGACGACACATTAGCCCGACTAGGTTTGACCATGATGCATGCACAATATAACAAGAGTAAGGTTTCTATGGGGGGTCTAGACCGGTACCCTCGAGCGGACAACTCGAGGGGGAAAGGCACGGAACCATCGACTGCACCGCTGATCGACTGATTATACCGCAAATAAGTCTTTCTGAATTTAGGGGGTGATATAAATTGGAAGAGCGCAACCACTCATCAAACGTTGCTATAGGATTTGTATAGGCACGAGTGGAGTATGATACTGAGCATGATTATTTAACAATAAACAGCATGTTGTCACGTATTTGAACATTATGGAAGCGATAAATACAACCGTTATAATTGAAAACGGTTATAGAAGAAAACAAAGAAACATGTCAGTTTCATTCTAGAAAAATAAATACTTGAAAAAAATAAACAGTTAATTCCACATAAAGGGGAAAGGGAAAGGGTGCAGGTATTAACAGAGTAAGGCACATTTAGACAAATTCACAAAGATGTTTGTTATGGTAAAAGCCTAGAATCCCCAGCAGAGTCGTCATGCTGTCGCGTCTCATTTTTCCTCGCGGAAATCGGGTTTCGACATTAGTGAGACAACTCCCTTCCTTTTGGGATGGATGAGGTTTGAAGAGTCGCCACCTAACGGATTATGGTGCGTTAGGGCACCTAAAGAAAAATAACTCGTAAAACTAGTTTGCATCACCAGAGATCGGGTAAGGGCTCAATTTACCTTGAGGGGAAGGTGTTAGGCACCCCTCGAGGTCCACAACGATGGTTCCTGGCCGAATTTTTAACTATGTGGGGATTATTGGGTAAACTAATAATTACTACTAACCTATATGACTTAGGTGATTGGTTATATGAGTCCATTTATATATATACTAATGCATGCTTACTTAACGAGCTTAAAAGAAAAGGAAGGAACAGAACATTTTTGTTTGAATTGATAAATGCCTGACACAATTATAAAATTCAACGAGACAAGGGCTAAAGAAATAAATCTGGAAAGTAATCAATTACTATTACACCAAGGCATTCGGATACACTATTTAAAACATGAAAACTACACGACTTTGAAAGTATTGTAACGTAAATTAATAGCAATGCACGTGGTAGAGGGACAACAAAGTAAATGAGATCATTAAATAACTATATGGGTGAACTTAAATTTTTACATGGATCAACTCCCGTGCAAAGTCTACTAGGACTTTTATAGCCAAAAGTGCAATGGCTATTCAGGCGACTTGTGTATCATGTCCGCTACTTTCATTACTATCTTTAAGTTGTTAATCTAAGAGCGCACTAATTAATTCTAAATCGCATCTTAATTCAAAACTATCCATTCCTTCCTATAGTCCAAGAGGCTTTAGACACTATTCTAAAGGGATGGTTCTAAACTTAAAGCAAATCTCAAGTTTTTGTTTCTATTCTTATTAACGTCACGTAAAAGGAAGCATATTAGGACGTGAACAAATATCACATAAGGCAAGTAAGGGCTCATGTTGGCCTCCGAATTAATTAAGCAATTAGCTAAGGTGGTGAAAATAAATAAATCTAAGATAAACTAAATTATTTGATGTATTAACTCAATATTTTGAATACGATGAAGCAAATATAATTGAGAATAAGTATGGCAAAAAGAAAATTTTAATATAATAAACATGGCATAATATTTATAAAGGTAATTTAAATCTTGTAATGACCAATATATAACTAAAAACACATTACTCATCAAAAGTTTGTAAAGCCAAGTGGTATAAACGTGCTGATAAAAAAAATTAAGTAAATGATAAGATTGAATGGCCAAAAATACTTGCAAAATTCATCTCGCTTTTTCGTTGGTATATTTGAACCAAGGCGTTTGTAAAAAAAATCCAGATTTAAAATATAGCAAAATAGTGCTAAAGTGCTTATAGGAAAGAAATGATTTCAGAGCTAAAAATATGTTCCAATTCTTTTGAATAATTTAAAATAGACTCAAGTACTTGCAAAATAGTTTCAGCACTAGAATAGAGCCCAAATGGACTAAAATAATACTTGTAAATTTAGGCAGTGAACTTCAGAAAATTAAAAAGATGCTTTAAACGGTCTACGCTGCTACTTAGGATTAAAAGTGGACCAATTTTCTTATCATATGGGTAACACATAGGAGATCTGTCTTGTCTTTTTTATTCAGTAATCGCTATAGACATGATATCTAACTGTTTTTAGTAAAATATAAATTATTTAAGCATGGTCTTAAAACATAAAGACAAATAAAGAGGCACACAAATAGAAATTACTTCCTAATGATATGCTTTCTAGAATTAGGTGCAAAGTATTTGCAGTTTAGTCATGTAAAGGACCTATTAGAGAAATGCAACTAGACAACCCTTAACATTAGCAGGTTGTCGACTTCTCTTACCATTAGTTCCTAAAGGCAGTATCTCTAGTGTTTGTTATGTTCACCCAATTAAACCAGACCAAATGTATCAAAATAAATCCAAACATGCATCTGAACTAATTAAAATGGAAAAAAGAAGAAGTGATTTGAACACTACTGATTATAGCCCTTTCCTAATGATTTCTAACATTCACATTTGTTTCTTAATTATCCCAACTAGACAACATATATATCCCGTTTCAAGTATTATGGATTGGTTTGTTCTAGAGGCGTGATATGCTAAAGGGTTCAATTCATTTTCAGTCCAATGAGCCAAACAAAGACGAGCATAATGCATACAGATTCATAAGAATATGCTTGTTATCCTTAAGAGCATGATATATAAGTGATTAAAGTCCCATGGCATCTAGGTGACATATGCTCAAATATGTTCAAACACTAAATCTCATATGCAAAACTCACACGTAAAGTCAAGAGACCACCACACACCTGGATTTAAGAGATGTACCTGGTCATTATATTGGCATAAATTCAATAGAGTGCCGCATGGCAATCGGCATGGCCAAGAGTATATAGAACGCGCAAATAGAGTAAAAGAAAACCAAAATAAACAGGAGAACTAGTCTCTTCTAACAATAACTAAGACGTAAAGAAACCGTAACGCGTCGTACAGAAAACTAAAATCTTGGCTCCTAATTAAGGTAAATAGGGATGGCAATTGGGGCGGGGCAGCGCAGACAGTAAACAGGGCAGGGCAGACAATAAGCAGGGCAGGGTGGTGCGGGGTAGGGCAAAACTACATTTTTGAAAATTTTTAATGGGCAGGTTGGTTGTAGGTCAGCCCCTTGCTTACTTTATTGTCCATGTCTTTTTTTTTGCCTCATAAATTGATATTGAAGTAGCTAGAGGATGTCACAGGCGCAAATTTGGATAATACCTTTAAAGGATAGTAGATTTTTCTGGGAAATGGGTAAGACAAAGTATTTACTAGGAAATGAAAGAAATTTAAAAAAATAAAAATGAATCTAAACGGGGCAGGGCGGGGCAGGGCTTAATAGGGCAGGACAGGGCAGGGCAAAATTTTGAAACAAGGTTAAACGGGGCAGGGCAGGTCAAAATCTTAGTGGGTCAAAGATTGCCCTGCCCCACGCTGCCCTGCCCCGCCCCAATTGCCATCCCTAAAGGTAAAAGAGATCAATTTCTTTAAATTAGGAGGATAGGTTAGGAAATAAAGTAAGAAAGGACATATAAAAGAAATGAGAAGATAATTTAAGGGAAATAAAGCAAATGAGCAAGAAATGGGATGAGTTTGCCGTATGATTTTGAACGAAGGGGAATGGAAAATATTTCTGGGAGTAAGATTTTTGAGTGAAGGGTGTTGGAATTATTGGGTTATTAGTAAAGGGATTAATGGGTTAGGGATAATCGGCTAGAAATTGCAAGGGGCGCCTTTTTTGGTCACCCCTATTTAACCTATACCTATTTTTTTAAAATTATTTAACTTATACCGTAATTTTTATAACTTCAGGCGCCTCCTTCTTCCTGCTACCGGCGCAAAACTTCAGCTTATTTTAGTGCTGAAGTTTTTACAAATCAACTAAACAACTTCAACACTTTTGCTGAAGTTTTTGAATAAGCTTTATTGCAAAACAAAACTTCAACTTATTTAGTGCAAAGTTTTTACAAATAAACTAAATAACTTCAGCATCTTCTGCTGAAGTTTTTGAAAAAGCTTTATGAAAAAACTAATTAATCCAGGACAAAACTTCAGTTTATTTAGTGCTGAAGTTTTTACAAATCAACTAAACAACTTCAACACTTTTGCTGAAGTTTTTGAAAAAGCTTTATGAAAAAACTAATTAATCCAGGACAAAACTTCAGTTTATTTAGTGCTGAAGTTTTTACAAATGAATTAAAACATGCTGAAGTTTTTGAAAAAGCTTTATGACAAAACTAATTAATCCAGGACAAAGCTTCAGCTTAATTAGTGCTGAAATTTTTACAAATGAACTAAATAACTTTAGCATCTTCTGCTGAAGTTTTTGAAAAAGCTTTATGACAAAACTAATTAATCCAGGACAAAGCTTCAGCTTAATTAGTGCTGAAATTTTTACAAATGAACTAAATAACTTTAGCATCTTCTGCTGAAGTTTTTGAAAAAGCCTAGAATGCTGAAGTTTTTGCGATTGCCTTTGCTACTTCAGGCTCGTATGCCTGAAGTTTATGCCAAAAGTTGGTACGCTTGCAATTTTTTTTGTAAAACGGGTATAAATTAAAACGTGACCCAAAAAGTATGTATAGATGCAAAAACCCCGATAATATGATGGGTTGAAATTTAGTTAGGCTAGAATATGGGCTAAAGAATATTTGACTGTTAATTTAATCAAATGACCATAATAATAACACTAATTATTTAATTAATAAACAATAATGAAACAAAAAATATAAAGTGACAAGATTTTTTTTAGTTATTAAAATAAAGTCCATTTTGTATAAATAACTCAAAAAGTTAAAATAAGTTGCGGTGCTTGATATTCCCATAATTGCTAATCGAAATATGTGGTGTACAATGTAATAGAAGAGGGAAATTTATTAAAAATGCTACAAATATTATTACGATCTTTTGAAGTAAAATAGCAGCTCAGACAAATAAATTCAGGTATAGAAGGACAAAATTGGGTGTCAACAGTTGCCCCTCTTTGACCGAGAATGATGAAAGAGTTGTCGGGCAAAGAAATTGACGTAGTAGCCAATTTTGTCCTACTGATGAGATAATTTTGTAAGAACAAAAGGGAATAAGAGTTTTAAAAAATATTTGAGGCTGAACTCCGGTTTTGAGTGGCCTACATATCTCGGGCTTTACGAGAATCAGGCCATGTGTAGTTCTAGATTAGGGAAGGACATGAATCCCTAAAAATTGACCCAGTATTAAATTATGATCATACTGGATATTATGATCGTATAAAAATAGAATGTTGTGTGGTGAAAATAGGATTGGGAATTAATGTGATTCTGAGTAAGGTAGAGATGATTGCAAAAACTGAGGAAAGAAAAGTAAGTGGTAAACACTAATAAGGAGGATAAAGGCGCACTTGCTACTTGAAAGAGATGTTAACTCTAAAATTTATTCCAGTCTCTTGTTGTGAAGACATTGGAATTGAGTAGAAATCGAAAAATAGAGAGATACTGGATGCGAAAATTTCTCCGGTTTGATAACGCAACTTCTTGCGATTTTTCGTGCATTGTACCTGCAAACTTCAAGGGTTCCTATGAAATATAATTAGCATATAAGCACATGTAAGCATTAATAGGATGAATGTAATTTACTGAAAATATTTAAACATGATGCAAATTTCTTTCGGACTATGGAGATTGTCTTTGGATGGAGATGATGATGTCTTTAGACCATGACGTCCCGGGCCATGAATTGTGAGATAGGAGATTCATAGGTGATGAAATGATGTTCTCGGGCTATGAAGATGGTGCCTCTGAACCATGATGCCTTTGAATAATGATGTGCAATATTAAGAGATCCTAAAGCCATGGCATGGTGTCTTCCGTCTATGAAGATGATGCCATCAGACTATGACGCCCTCGGAAAATTTGGCTATGTATCAGCCCATGATATGCAAAGACATGATGCTTGAGATGAAACAAGACAAAGCTTAGTCTTGTGTAGAGTCGGGGGCAGAGCTTAGCCCCGAAAGAAGAGAATAATGCAAGGTTTTGAATAGCGCGGCATTTGTGGTTATGCAAGGAGAGACAATCCTTAGTCTCGTGAGGGGGGAGGCAGGGCCTAGCCTTATGTAGTTGAGGAGGTAGGGCTTAGCCTCATGCAAGATTGGAGACAATGCTTAGTCTCATGCAATGGGAAGGCAATGCTTAACCTTGTGCAATTACGGAGGCAGAGCTTAGCCTCGTGCAAGATTTGAGAAAATGCTTAGTCTCGTGCAATGGGAAGGCAGAGCTTAGCCTTATGCAATTAAGGAGGCAGGGCTTAGCCTCGTGCAAGTTTTGAGACAATGCTTAGTCCCATGCAATGGGAAGGCTGAGCTTAGCCTTATGCAATTAATGAGGCATGGCTTAGCCTCATGCAAGAATGAAGGTAGAGTTTAACCTTATGCAAATAATGAGAAGGCAGTGTTTAGCTTTATGCAAGCAGAGGGAGGCAGTGCTTAGCCTTATGGAAGAATGGAGTTAGAGCTTAACCTTATGCAAATGATGAGAAGGCGGTGTTTAGCCTTATACAAGTAGAGGTAGGCAATGGTTAGCTATTCAAATAAGATAAAGAAATTCTTAGCCTTAAGAAGGTGAAGACTTTGTGCTTTGCGGTGTATATCCCTATGCAGGTGGTGGTCTTTGCGTTTTTCATCATATGTCTGTTGAGAAATTCTTGACGATGTTGTGCCTATCATTCCTTTTCGAAGACTTTGATGATACAATCCCAAATTTTGAGGAAACTCAAAAATTATCCCCAGTTTCGTCTTTGGATGGAAATTGAGTTTTTATAATAACAAGACTGAACCCAATAATGGGTTACATACGTATCCCTTTTAAAAAGAAATCGGATAAAAACATAGATCGTATTTGAAGCTTATAGAATCGCTTGAGAGTGCAAGATTTATGCGATCGAGTAGTCCCCTATTGAAAGTTCAGGTGAATGCTCAAAAGAATAAAGAGTGACTAGAAGATCGAGCTTAGAAATAACAATTTTAGAAGAGTATCACGGGTGGGTGGGTGGGTGGAGATTGGTAGAGTAACACGTATCACTTCAGTCGTATTGACCATTGAGACTGCAGTTCTCGAGAAGGTCTCTATCATTCAATAGGTACGTGGAGGTTATTACTAACGATCTGAAACTTTTGCGAGTATTTTAGAAATGAGAAAATAAAGTACCAGAAGCAAACACAATGGTCTAACATACTTGGATTTCAAGTCTTATGGCTTGGATGTAAAAGGCGCAAGATGAGCAAGACACAAGACCATAATGTCTCAACAAGATTAGGTCACATTAGACTAGACGATAGAGTTCAATTACTCTAACAGAGCGGAGATTAATTGCATGAATAATAGAAGCATCATAATAGAATAGTATGCCAATTTGGAAAGATTCAGAAGAACCAAAGTTAAGAGGGTTTTATAAGACTCAAATATTTCATAAGTTGGGAATTGAAACGAATATAGAGAAACGATATTAATAAGATGATAGCCCTAAGCATGATCTGGACTGAGTTGAATAGTGAGTAGCGGTAATTGAAGGGTATCATATCTTATTTTGAAGAAGTTATACCCACGTGAGAAAGGTTGAGATAAAATATCGTTTGAGAAGAAACTACGCTATTAACTATGACTGATGATAATGATAGATCAGTCATGTTATGTAATCAATGGATGAAATACCCTCTTTAGGCAAACTGAGAGGTTATGCCCCTAAGACGGGAATATAATATGTTCAGACCGAAGATTCGCATGATTTGAACCTAAGAATAGAAGTCTAACAAATGTCCTAGAATTGATCATATTAAGCGTGGAAAGATTTTGAAAAATATGTCATGAGTACTTTGAAAGAAATTGTGAGCGAATATATATATAGATATAGAATAAAGAAAATAGATATACATATAAAGTACAAATAAAACTTTATGAGGATGACACGGGAGATAAGGATGCTCAGAATGAGTTACCCTAACTCCTCCTAAATTAGAATATTTTAAGATAATAAATAGTCAGCATATTGACACATGCTTCTCCAAATAATGCACATAAAATATGAAGTTGTCACTTGGAATTGTAAAAATCCCATTAGACTTTGGGCAAGGTTATCTAAATGGACTTAATATACCAAGGGTATTTATCCATCCTAGGTTCAACATGATGCATGCACATTTTGAATCAGAGTAGGCTTCTAGAAGGGTCTAGACGGATACTCTTAAGCGGAAGACTTGACAGGGAAAGACACGGGACCAACGACTGCATCGCTGATCGACTAGTCTACCGCTAATAAGCCTTTCCGATTTGACAAGGGTATTTACGAAAAGCGCAGACACTCATCAAGCGTTGCTATGTTGATATTTAACACGAGTGGAAAATGATTTTAAAACATGTTTATGCAAAAGTGATAACATATAGTCAAGTAATTTACATGGTGAAAGAACATAGAGGCAGTATTAAATAACGCGATAAAATAAGCGAAAGATAAATGGAAAAGAAAAGACAAAGGAAATAGGTTAGCATAGTTCTCAAAAATTCAAAACATAATTAAATGAAGCGAATAAAGGAGATAGGGAAGGGAGGTTCGTGATATAGCAATTTTGAGCAAATAAAGGAAAGGGAAAGGGAGGTAAATGAAAGAAGCCGAACAAGCAATCCAATAATCCACACAAGCAAAATTTGCTATGGTAAGAGCCTAAGTATATCCCCAGAAGAGTCGCCATGCTGTCGCGCCCCCCTCTTTTCTCTCCTTGCGGATAATCAGGGTTTTCGACATTATTGGGAAAACTCGTTTTTTGGGCATATCGTAGTAAGGAAAGGAAGTGAGGGCACTCATTCGAATCGAATAGCTGAAACTTTGGGAAAAGGGATATAAGGAATTGAAGAGTCGCCACCTAATGAATTAAGATGTGTTAGGGCACCTATTACGGGTCATTTATAAAACATTGTACAACCAGAGATTTGGTAAGGTCTTGAAGTTACTTCAAGGGGAAGATGTTAGGCACCCCTCGAAGTCCACAACGGTGGTTCCCGGCCAAACGTACTTTGTGAATTAGTCAAGTAGCAAATAGACAGTCTAAGCACACATATGTAAAATAAGTAAGGTTTTAACAGATAAGCAGTCTAAGCACACATATGTAAAGAGATTTTTATACAGATAAGCAGCCTAAACACACATATGTAAATGAGATTTTTAGACAGATAAGCAGTCTAAGCACACATATGTTAATGGGTTGAAAGGGGTCCTACGTTATTTATCCTATAGGATCATATTCATGCAATGCACGGTAATCACTCCTCAATGAGGGGCTACACGTAACATTAGTGCACAGGTCAGCATACCCTTTCCTACCTATTATCCCACCCCTTAGTTGTTATCAAGCGAGTTTTTATTTAACAAACTCTAAGCGTGTTGTTACCCGTCCCTTCCTTGTGGTCCCAGAGGAGTTTAGGACCTCTAAATCTGGGCAGTTCTAGACAACCCCTAAGGTATTTAAAAAGTGAAAATCTAGGCGACAAACAAATAACATGTAGGAAAAGCAACTAGATGAAGAAGCAGTTAAAAGGCTCATTTTACATATGTGTGTTTTTAGAAAGAATCCTAGGACAGGATGTCTAGGTGAACATTAATACATGCAACACTTGTTTCAAAACTCAATGGCAGGGTCCTAATCAGTTTGCCTACTAATTTTAAAACCTATAAGATTTATGTCGCGCCCCCTTTTTCCTTAAAGCACTCCTTTTGGGGCCGGTTAAAAAGGAGTTCATGACATTGGTTGGGACAACTCGTTCCTTTTGGGAAAGGGGTTTGAATATTTTGAAAAGTTGCCACCTAACGATTTAAAGGTGCGTTAGGGAACCTATTGGGGTTCATTTACAACTAAGTTTTGATAACCAGAGACAGGGTAAGGGCTTGAAATTATCCTAAGGGGAAGGTGTTAGGCACTCCTCAGGATCCACAAGTGTGGTTCCCAGCCAAATAGCATTTGTGGATTTTGTACAACTAGAAAGTAAACAAATATGGTTCAAACAGTAAGGGATTTTGGTCCAAGTACACATATGTTTGAAAACATTTAATAGGAAAATAGCTTTTGAAAAGAATTAAAGTCTAAGCCTGTATGTAGAGTACAAGTATCCTAGGTTTGTTTGTAATATGGATCACATCAATGTAATACCCGGTATGACACTCCTCGAAGAGGGGCTACACGAGTTATTAGCGCACCGGTCATCATATCCATATCTACCCTTTCCCACCCCGTGAAGGTAGCTAAAATGAGTGTTGGTCACGACCTTTATTGCATGATGTTACCCGTCCCTTCATATTAGTCCCGGAGGAGTTTAGGACTTCTATCCTATAAAGGGGGTTCTAGGCAGACCCTCATGTTTTAAGGGTAAAATACTTAGGCGACATACAGAAAAACAAATAGGAATGCAGATAGGGGTAACACATAAACAAGAAAGGCCCAGGTACCTCCACAAATAATGCACATAATCAGCATGACTCAAACACAATTAAGGTCTTGGTCTAAATTCAGATCCTAAAACATGGTATCTAAGTGATAACAATAAAGAAATAGATTTATTGCATAACTCAGAGAGGAAGTCCTAATCAGTTTTACCTACTCATTTTAAGGATGCTGATAGTTAGCCAGTAATAAAAAGAGGACAGTTCCAGTTTTATTTTTTAGGTTGCTTACCTAAGGCTTGCCTTGGCGTAGTGTCATCTATGTCAGTTATTCAGAATTTTTAACAATTTTAGGTTGTTATACCTAAGAACATGAAGTTCTAAAGGTTGCAGAATATACAGAAGTTAATTATCAGTTGTTAAAGCAAAGTGGACAGTTTCATATTCAGTAATTAAACTGAGTGTAATTAGGCGAGTATGATCCTAGGACATGATATCTAATGCAAGGATGATGCACATACGGAATCGCTAAAGTAGGATTTCTAAATGCACACCAAATTATGCACAGTTTCAGAATAGGCAGAGGTGATAGTTTGTTTTTAATGTTGTTTACTTAGATCAGGATTTCTAAGTGCGGAGCATGGTTGTAGCATGATGATTGCATGAATAACATCTTATGTTAACACATTTATGTTAGGACAACATTTCTAAATGAGAGTCAGAATAGGCAGAATCATATGGTGATAATTTATGTCAATGTTATTATTTGCCTTAGAGACAGGAGTTCTAAGTGATGATGCTGGAAAACAGTATATATGAATCTTAGGGAACATGGCATCTAATGCATGGAATGCTTTGTGTGTGTTATTCCTAAACATGAATTTTATTGCACATATAGGAATGTAAACCTAGGAGCATGGTTTCTACCCTTTACTATACTACATCATACATATTACCCTCCCTTTTCACTATCCAACCCCAGAATTGTTTACAGATAATTATTATCCATTGAGCATGAATTACATAATTTGAAATAAAAAATAAGAAGTTATCTATAGGGAACCTGCAATATAGGCCCAGATCTCCATATCCTCAATGCCAAATGGTGTTTCATAGCCTTTCTCATAATCCGGGTGTCTCAAAGTTCCCTAAGGACCTCAAGGGATCCCGGGCAGTGCTCACACCCAGATTTTATAGCAACAGTAGAGTAAGTGCAGTGTGTAAGGGCCAACCTTAGTGTGTCAAAGTTTAGAGGGAGCGCAAGGGTCCCAAAGCAATGCTCACACAAAAGGGGCAGAACTTAAGGGGTCTAAGAGTAGAGTGAGAGTGCTTGATATAATTTTAAAAAAAAGGGTTGAGTAAGAAAACAATTTTGAAAAAAAAGGACTTGATTGAAATGATTTTATAACTAAAATTTTAACCACTAAAACAGTTTGAAAGAGCAGAAACACCAATCTCAGTACCAAAACAAGTTTACCATCACAAAAAGAACTAAGAACAGTCAATTGACCACAAACAAGGGTAATGGGATATGAGGGACAAGTATGGAGCATGTGAGGGAAATCATTTAGGAGGCAGAGGTATGCATAGGTACACAATCAGAAGTTCCTAAGGGGTTCAGGGAATTGGGATACATCATAGTAATAATATCAAACAGCTTAAGGTAATACTAGTAGGGGCATGCCTTAACCAAAGCTAGTGTACAAACAGAGGCATAGAGAGATTCACATAGAAACAGATTTCAAGAAATGCTGAAAGTAAAACATTACTTAACAAGCTAGATGAAGTAGGGATCTTAATTACATGTTGAACAACAAAATAGTAGATAGAAGCATATCATAAACACAATGAATTGAAGCAGCAATAGAAACATGTTTGTTTGAGGACTGGAATTTGAATTAGAACATACCAGTGAAGGAGACAGTAACACAAAGTAGGAGATAGGAGAGGAAAATAGTTAGCCTTGGCTTGTAGCCGACTAACTTAGAGTAATAACAAGTAGCACAAAAGAGAGAAGAGAGCAGAAATTTTTAGTTATGAGAGAGAGTTCTTGAACCAGTCAGTTCGTGTGTTTGTTAATGAAGAGTAGTGTAAATATATAGTTTGAAAAATAGGTAGCAAATAAGGCAGGAATCATAGTTAACCAGTAATTATGGGATTGTGTATCAATCAGTATAAAATTAGAATAGATACTCCCTTAATTGAAGGAGTTAAGTTTAAATGGTTAGTAGGAAGATAACAAATAAGGAAAGATACCACATGTGACACATAAGGAAATGATTTCAGCACAGTACAAGTATGAGAAGTGAAATTGAGACTAGGTTTAGAATATTTCAATTAAGGAAATAGCATAATAATCCATGTGACAGCATAGTCGACCAAAAATAGGCAAGGAAATAACTCAAAGGTTAAAAATCAGTAAAGAAATCATCATAAGAGATCAGTGAGAGGTATCAATTGCAGGAAATTAGGGATTCAAACATGAGTAGTATTGATTAAGGGGAGATCACCACAAATCACTATGGATACACGAAATGAACACACAATAGGAAAGTAAATTAGAGACCCCAACAAGCATAGTAAAGTAAAAATCACATAGAACTAGGGATTCAAACTAGCACGTAGTAAATGCTTAAAGGAATTAACAAAACGATCATGATATAATAGGGAGAAACAAAGAATCAGAAACCCTAATGATTGTAGTAGCAAAAAATCACATAGACTTAGAGATTCAGCCAAAGTCAGGAACCCTAATGAGCAAAAAATAGGGAAAACTCAGAACGTTCACGAGAAACAAGAGTTCTTACAGATTAAACGAACATCTCAATAAAAAAAAAGACTAAGAATCCAAGAAACCTAGGGTTTTCAACATAACAAGTCAAATGAAAGGAAAAACTTAAATAAATCGTTAAAACATAGTAAGAATCATAGAATGATACAAACAAATCAGAAGAAAATCGTTTTGAAAAAGGGGTCATGAAACCCTAACTTTGAGATGAAGAAACGTTTAAAAACTCGAAGATTCTTAGGAAAACAGTAAGAATAACCCAGAAAACTCTTAGATCCGTTACAGATCTAAGAAGTTAAGAGCTAAAACTAGGGTTTCAGACAGAGAAAACCTAGAGATAGAGAGAACCGGGCTTATAAATTATAGGTTTAGCTGGAAGTGGGAAGATCTTACTCGGTCGGCCATGGATGGCCGAAGAATGGCAAGAATCAGGCCATAGGTTGGAGTTGAACAGCTCCAGGTTCACTTGAGGACCTCAGGACGGTGTCAAGCCGGCGTGGGAGGAGAGACATGGGTTAGGAGTTGTGGGGGCTCATGGTTTCCGGCGAGGGAGGTGGTCGGAGAAGAGAGACATAGTACATCGGAGGGGGGAAGGTGAGAAGGTTCTAGAGAGAACTAGAGAGAAGGTGAGAGTGAATGAAACGAGGGAAAATTAGAAGGGGGGGGGGGTAGTCGTTTAGGATTAATTAAGGTAAGTAAGGATCTGGGCCGTTGATTTGAAATAATCAACGGCTCAAATTGAATGGGGGATTGGGTCGGGTAGATTTAGGAATTGGGCTTAGTGTTTTTTGGCTAATTAATTGGGTTGGGGTCCGGGTAGATTAGACTAAAATTAGAATTAAAAGTGGCCATTTGTTAAATACCCATTAAAAATAGATAAATAATTACTAAAAATGGTTAATAATTATAAAAAAATGAAATTGATGCTTAGTAGACGAAATTCAAGTAATTAATTAGTATTTAAAATAAAAATGACTAATTATTTGGTAAAAATGGCATAAAATATGTAATTAGGCTATAATTACAAAATTATTGCAATTATAGCCAAATAATGCCAATTTGGCTAATTTGTGAAATAATTAAATCCTAATAGGATCAAAAAATGATATATTAAACCAAGTAATATTTTGAAACTATTTGTAATGCAATTTTATGATTAATTATTGGATATAAAAGTACTGGATAAATTAGAAATAAATTAATAAAATATGGGAAAATTATAGAAAAATGGCAATTATTATAAAAAATTGATTTTGAAGGTATATATGCAAGTTTAAAAATAATTTGAGGAAAAATTGGGTATCAACAGCTGCCCATCTTTACCCGGGAAGGATGAAAGAGTTGTCGGGTAAAGATATGATGGCCAATTTTGACCGAGAGAAACGGTTTGAAGAGATTTAGGATGCACCATAGTTTCTGAGTTGCCTACATATCCCTGGTTTTACAGGAATCAGGCCGTATGTAGTTCAGGAGTCATCGGCGAAGTATACCGACGAAGTTTTTTACTAGAACGAACGCAACGTATAGGGTTGGACAAATAAACGATTTACGGGAATGGTTAGGAGAACTGGAACGGGACCGTCCTGCCAGGACAGCCGTTGCTCGTCAGATTACCTACAAATAAACGATACAAGCATATATTGTGCGTAATTTAAACATGATGCAAATTCCACCGGATTATGAATGCTGTCTTCGGACGGTTAAGGAATGACGTCCTCAGACCATGATTTCCTGGGCCATGTATTGCTTGATGCAGGATTCACAGGCCATGAAATAATGTTCTTGGGCCATGAGGATGGTGCCTCCGAATCATGATGCATTTGAATAATGATATGCAAAGATTGAAAAGGATCCTCAGGCCATGGCATGTTGTTCTCGGGCCATGAAGATGGTGCCTCTGATCGATGACGCCTTTGGATGAGTTAGCGATATTTCAGCCCATGAAAAATGCAGTAGTATGATTCTGACAAGATAGAGCTTAGTTTTGCGTATTGAAGGGCAGAGCTTAGCCCTAAAGGAAAGTGAAGTAAATAATGCTTGAGACAACGCTTAGTCTCAGAAAGTATATTGGAGGCTGAGCTTAGCCTCAGAAGGTAGGAAAGTAGCTTTATGCAAAGGAAGGTAGAGCTTAACCTCGGAAGGCAGAATCGTAGCCCTATGCAAATGGAGGTAGAGCTTAACCTCATGTAGACGGAGACAGAGCTTAGCCTCGGAAGGCAGAAAGGTAGCCTCATTCATATGCAGATGGAGACAGAGATTAGTCTCCGAAGGTAGAATGGTAGCCTTATGCAGATGCAGATGGAGACAGAGCTTAGTCTCGGAAGGAAGAAAGGTAGCCTTATCTAGATGCAGATGGAGACAGAGCTTAGTCTCGGAAGGCAGAATGGTAGTCTTATGCAGATGCAAATAGAGACAAAGCTTAGTCTAGGAAGGCAGAAAGGTAGCCTTATGCAAAGAATTAAATAAATGACAATGGAAATTCTTAGCTGATAATAGATTGCAATGTTGTGATCATTGGGAGCATTGTGATTATGAGGCATCGTTTGTGTTGGTAATAGATGTCGGCATGTGCGATGGGTTTGAGAATCGTGTTTTTGAACATTATCTATCCTTCAGGCAGATAGTATGTTTTGGGGATTTTGCGATCTTCGTGCCTGCATCCAAAGAAAAATTGTGAGTTCTGTAAGGGGGAAGGTTAGTTCGTATCCCCGCTGGCTTTGCTTGACTCGTTCGGCTTGATCTGATGATATTGTCTGTATCGTTGGGGTAGTGTTCGGTAAACAAAGTTGTTTCAAGAACAAACATGCTTGGTTTTGTAAAAAATGTGATGCAAATATATAATTTAGAATAGCTTTTGGATGAACCGACGACCGTGACGTGGTACAAGAAATTGCAACCTCTCCTTCTACGGAATTTTGAGGGTCCTCCTCAAAATTCTGCCCTAGTTTGACGGGTTGATGTTTCTGACTGTTGCTCGTGCGACGATCGGTTGAACTTGCTTTGGAATTTTGAGAGTCCTCCTCAAAATTCTGCCCTAGTTTCCAATTGCGGTGAAAATGAATTTTTTGTTGAATTATGACCAAACCCATATGGCTGCCTACGTATCCCCTCTTAAACGGGAATCAGGTTAGGCGTAGTTCAATTTACATCATATAATGAAAGCGTAAAGATTACACATAGTAGCATTTGACTGCATCTGAATTGATTGGTTTTGGCCAGACTTCTCCATCCATTTCTGCGAGTATAAGAGCTCCTCCTGTCAGCACTCGATGAACCATGTATGGACCTTGCAGTTGGGAGAGAACTTCCCTTTGGCTTCTTCTTGATGTGGAAAATTTTTATTTAACACCAGCTGCCCTGGCGCCAAAAATCTCGGCTTGACTCTTTTGTTGAAGGCTCTGGACATTCTATTCTGGTAAAACTGCCCGTGACATACTGCATTCATCCTATTTCCGTCTATGAGGGCTAGTTGCTCATAACAGCTTTTTACCCACTCTGCGTCGCTGAGCTCAGCTTCTTGTATGATCCTTAGGGAAGGAATTTCTACCTCTACGGGAATGACGACCTCTGTACCATAAACTAGCATGTAAGGAGTTGCCCCGATTGATGTGCGGACCATGGTGCGATATCCCAGTAAAGCAAATGATAACTTCTTGTGCCACTGCTTATGCTTCTCTATCATTTTCCTCAATATCTTCTTGATGTTTTTGTTAGCGGCTTCTACAGCTCCATTCATCTGAGGTATATTGGCTGTGGAATTTTTGTGTTTGATTATGAAAGTCTCACACATAGCTTTCATCAGGTCATTGTTGAGACTGTAACCATTGTCTGTGATGATTGACTTTGGAACTCCGAACCGACAAACAATGTGGTCACGGACAAAGTCCGACATGACTTTCCTAGTCAGTGCTTTGTAGGATGCTGCTTCGACCCATTTGGTGAAATAATCAATTGCTACTAAGATGAACATGTGTACGTTGGAGGCGGCAGGCTTGATTGGTCCAATAACGTCCATGCCCCAGGCGGCAAACGACATGGTGAGCTTGTTGCATTAAGCTCGTTTGGAGGTACCTTTATCATGTCTACATGTATCTGATAGTGGTGGCATTTCCGAACATACTAGATGCAGTCCGTTTCCATAGTCATCCAAAAGTAACCAGCCTGGAGTATCTTCTTTGCTAAAACAAAACCATTCATATGCGGACCGCAAGTCCCAGCATGTACCTCTTCTAGTAGCTTGGATGCTTCCTTTGCGTCGACACATCTTAATAGTCCCAAATCGGGAGTCCTCCTATACAAGATTCCTTCGCTGTGAAAGAAGTTGTTGGATAATCTTCGAAGTGTGCATTTTTTAGTAGGATTTGCAAGCTCTGGGTACTCTCCTTTAACCAAGTATTCCTTGATATCATGAAACCAAAGCTTTCCCTCAGCTTCTGCTTCAACATGGGCACACTAAGTTGGTTGGTTATGGATCTTCACTGGAATGGGATCAATGAAATTCTTTTTTGGATGCTAAATCATAGACGACAGAGTAGCTAACGTATCGGCGAACGCATTCTGGATTCTGGGGACATGCCGAAATTCTATCTTTGTGAACCTCTTTCTTAATTCCTGCACGTGGTGCAGGTACTGCAGTATCTTGGAATTCTTGGTAGCCCATTCTCCTTGCACCTGGTGTATGAGCAAGTCTGACTCTCCAATCACTAACAGCTCCTGGACGTTCATGTTAATGGCCATGTTGAGCCCTAAGATATAGGCTTCATATTCCGCCATATTGTTGGTGCAGGGGAATCTGAGTTTGGCAGATATCGGATAATGTTGGCCCGTTTCTAATATCAGGACAACTCTAATTCCGACTCCTTTGAAATTCGCCGTTCCATCGAAGAACATTCTCCAGCCATCATAGTATTCTGCAATGTCTTCTCCTTTGAATGAAACCTCTTCATCGGGAAAATACATCTTCAGCGGTTCGTACTCTCCATCTACAGGGTTTTCAGCAAGGTGGTCTTCCAGTGCCTGTCCCTTGACTGCCTTCTGAGTCACATAGACAATGTCGAACTCACTCAGCAGGATTTTCCACTTTGCTAGATTGCCAGTGGGCATGGGCTTCTGAAAGATGTATTTTAAAGGATCCATTCTCGATATAAGATATGTTGTGTAGGCACAGAAGTAATGCCTCAGCTTCTGAGCGACCCAAGTCAAAGCACAACAGGTGCGCTCCAATAGAGAATACCGAGCCTTGTACGAAGTAAACTTCTTGATGAGATAATAAATAGCTTGCTCGTTCCTTCCTGTTTCATCGTGCTTCCCCAGAACGCAGCTGAAGGCTCCATCTAACACTGCAAGGTAGAGCACTAAGGTCTACCTGGTTCAGGGGGCACCAAGACGGGCGGTGTTGCCAAGTAATCCTTAATTCTGTCGAAGGCCCTTTGGCAATCATCGGTCCACTTGGTTGCGGCGTCTTTCTTCAGCATCTTGAAGATAGGCTCACATATAATTGTAGACTGTGTTATGAACCGGCTGATGTAGTTAAGGCGCCCTAGGAAACTCATCACACATTTCTTGTTCCTTGGTGGTGGAAATTCTTGAATGGATTTGACCTTTGACGAGTCCAATTCTATCCCTCGACGGCTTACAATGAACCCGAGCAACTTCCCAACAGGAACCCCGAATGCACATTTCGCGGGGTTCAGCTTCAGATTGTATTTCCACAACCTATTGAAGAACTTCCTCAGATCTTCTATGTGATCAGTGGCTTTCTTGGACTTGATAATAATATCATCCACATATACCTCAATCTCCTTGTGTATCATATCGTGGAAGATAGTGGTCATAGCCCTCATATAGGCGGCCCCAGCGTTCTTCAGGACAAACAACATCATCTTATAGTAGTACACTCCCCATGGCGTAATGAAAGCCATTTTTTCAGCGTCTTCCTCATCCATCCAGATCTGATGGTAACCAGTAAAGCAATCTACGAATGACTGTAGCTCATGCTTGGCGCAATTCTAAATCAGGATATGTATGTTCGGCAAAGGGAAGTTGTCTTTCGAACTGGCCTGGTTGAGATCCCGGTAGTTGACATAGACTCTAACCTTCCCATCTTTCTTTGGCACTGGCACGATGTTAGCTAACCAGGTCGGGTACTCCACTACCCTCAAAACCTTGGCGTTGATCTGCTTGGTGACTTCTTCTTTGATTTTCAAGCTTATGCCAGGCTTGAACTTTCTGTGTTTTTGCTTTACCGGTAGACATATTGGATTGGTTGGCAGTTTGTGAGCCACAATGGATGTACTTAGACCGGTCATGTCATCGTACGACCAGGCGAATATATCCTCATACTCCTTCATAAATTCTGTGTATTCATTCTTTTCTGACAGTGACAAGTGAATGTTGATTCGAGTCTCTTTGACATTTTCTGAATCTCCCAAGTTGACAAATTCGGTCTCGTCCAGGTTGGACTTAGGTCTGTTCTCAAAATTCTTGACTTATTTGATAATCTCGTCAGGTATGTCCTCTTCTTCTGAATCAATGTTCGTTTGTCGCGTTGTCTCGTTGCATGTCACATTCATTGGTTCATCAAGACAAGTAATAGTAATGATGTATAGATAGAGTAGTGAGAGAGAAACAACAGTAATAAATATTGATTGATAAAACTTAAAAGAGTGATTTTGATAAATTGAATAAATGTTTTTGAACATTGAAGATTTTATTTGCAAGAATTAAAAACGCGGAAAGAAAATCATTTAGTAAAAGACAATGAACACTGCTTGTTTTAGCCTTGCTACCCCGAGGCTCATCGGGCTCTGGCTTTTCTTACGGTCCAATTCTTGAGATAATCTCCTTTTCTCATGACCTGTATGGAAGGGATGTCCTCCCCCTCCTCCTCGAGAACAACACAACAATCCATGTCACTATCCTACAGGAATAAGTTCCTCATTGCTGCAAGTGCCTCTTCTTCATCTGACCCATAGACGATGGCGACCTGATGAAACGTCTGCTCTAGATGCGGTATCGGATGTTCCAGTCGTAGTAAGGACCACACCATGGTGGCGACCAGCTCCTGAATTCTTCCAAAGTGTACTCATATACTAAACCGAAAGTGGTGCCATGTTTCTTGAGCTTTATGGGTTTTGAGATCCCTTGGAGGTTCTTGCCGAGCCCTTTACCTAGCTCATACCCTCGCCAATTCATCATGCCTACGATCTTTCTATCCCACCATTTTTCCTTATCAATGGCATTGACCCTTTTGATGTGGTGGTAAGTCTCTCCACATAGCTTCCTTCTTCCATCGATTGCCGGAAAAGTCTGGCGATTGTAAATAGGTTTGCTACCGTCGCCATGAATGATCACTTCCTGATGGTTCCATTCAAACTTCACTGCCTGATGCAGCGTTGATGTTACAACCCCAGCTTCATGTATCCATGGCCATCCCAATAACAGGTTGTAGGAGGCTGGTACGTCAATACCTGAAAGTCAACCTGGAACAAAGTTGGTCCCATCTGCAAGCATAGACTAATCTCACCAATGGTGGACCTTTGAGAACCATCGAAAGCCTTTACATTGATTGCTCCATCTCTTATCTCGTGCAATACTTTGTCAAATTTCTTGAGCGTTATTAACAAACAGATGTTGAGACTGGATCCTCCGTCGATCAAAATTCTGGTGATGAAATAGTCTTCGCATTGCACACTGATGTGTAGTGCTTTGTTGTGACCCAGCCCTTCAGGTGGCAACTCGTCCTCGTGGAAGGTAATCTTATGGCCTACCATATTGGCCATTTCCCCACTAGTGATATTATTCGGTACATATGTTTCACTCAGTACTTTTAACAAAACACTCCTGTGTGTCTCGGAATTTTGTAGCAAGGAAATGATGGATATCTAAGCTGGCGTCTTGTTCAACTGGTCGATGACCGAATACTCCTTGGCCTGTACCTTCATCCAAAGATTGTCTAGACCCATCTCAATAAATAGGTGGCCTATTGGAAGCCTGCTTGCTTGATTCTGCTGGATGTTCAGGGGTGTAGACTCTACCAGTTCTTGTCATACCCTGTGTTGCGGTAGCTTCTTCAGTCTTGACTTTTCCTTTCCTTCTTGCCTCAGCTGTATAGTCCCATGGTACAACGTTTGTATAGAAAGGTGACGTGGTTCATATTTCCACTGTAATTGGCTCGGCTACCCTCACCTCGAACGGAACACGCGCCTTAGCAGGTGGCAGGACTGCCACCTCAAATGGTGCGGGTGCATTTGCTGGAGGCATGACTTCGACCTTAATTGGTGCCAGTGTCTTGGCGAGTGGAGCTGCTTCAAACTCAAGCGGTATAAACATATCTACCTCAGCATCCTCAGACGACTAAATCTGGACTATGATTGGGTTGAGAGTAACCGCTGGTTTCTTTGGGTCATCGCCTTCTCGATCAACCCGATCGACCCCTCAGGGTCCCAATCATCTTCTATTTCAATCAGGTGGACGCCTCCACCCTTATGGCCTGGAAGAGGATTGTTGCGGACGTTTGGAGCGGATTCCTTTGCCACGATGACCTTGTTGTCAATCAAGGATTGTATCTTATCCTTCAAAGAGCAGCATTCATCGATGGTGTGTCCTTTCATACCGGAGTGGTATGCACAGGACTTGTTTGGGTTGACCCACTGGGAAGGATTCTCAGGGGTCACAGCAGGGATGGGGGTTTCATAACCAGCATCTTTTAGTTTTTCATACAGCTGGTTGATAGGTTCGGCGATGGCGGGGTATTGTTTTGGAGGTCTGCAATCAAAATTAGGTCGAGGTCTAGGAAAGTTTTGGCGTGCAGGGGGTGATTGATAGTGGGATGACTGAGAATTGTAAGTGTGGTAAACAGGAGCAGGTTGGGAGTATCTGGGTAAAGTAGGTTGATATGTAGGTGGTGGAGATGATTGATAAGTTGGTGGAGGAGCTTTGTATGAAGGCGAGGGTGCTTGGTAATTTGGGGTTGGCTGATATGTGAGTGGAGGTGTCGGGTAAGTTTGGTATTTGAGTGGGGATTTGGCTCTTTGTGCAACCATCACGGCTCCCACGTCCCTTTTCTTGGACACACCACTGGACTGTAAAGCCTTATTCGTAGCTTGCAAGGATTCAAAATTAGTGACCATACCACTATTAATACCTTCTTCGATCCTTTCACCCTATTTGATAATGTCGGAGAACTTATGGTTCTCAATCACCATCAACCGCTCATAGTATTGCGGGTCTTGAGCCGGGACAAAGAACTTATTCATCTGTTCCTCTTCTAAGGCGGGCCTGACCTAAGCGGCTTTGGATCTCCAGCGAGTAGCATACTCGCGAAATGTTTCTGTGGGCTTCTTCTTCAGATTTTGGATGTAGAACACATCTGGTGCGTTCCCTGTATTAAACCTGAATCGGTCAATGAAGTAAAACGCCATGCTTACCCAATTCGACCACTTCCTGGGATCTTGGATGATGTACCAAGATAGCGCGTCTGCTTTCAAGCTCCTCATGAACAACTTCATGTGGATTCTTTCATCTTTCCCTACTCCAACCAGCTTGTCATAGTAGGTCCTTAGATGGACCCTTGGATCACCTGTGCCATCAAACATTTTGAACTTAGGAGGTTTGTACCCCTCGGGAAGTTCGACATCAGGCTGTATGCAGAGGTCTTCATAGTTCAGCCCCTCGATTCCTTTGCTTCCTTCAACGCCTTGAACCCAGCTAGTCAGCTTCTTAAGTTCATCGGCCAAATTCCTGATAAGCAGATCATTTTCATCAGAATCAGGTGTGTATGTGATAGGTGGAGTGGAGTGTGGCATGGTCTCCACGTAGATAGGATTGTTCTGGTGTCCTGGTGCATGGGTGTAGAAATGGTCGTTTTTGCTGCTTTGGGATGTTTTGGGGAGGTGTAGGATTCTAGATGTTGGGGAGGTTGGCGTCTGGGACATTGAGGGTAAATGATAGTTTTGCCAGATTTCGCACTTGGTGAAGCTCTTCTTGAAATTTTGACAATTTCCATTCTAGCTGTGACACGGCTTCATTCTGAACCCGAATACCCTGGCCATCAGTGGCCTCTACCCGTTCAACCACGTTCTCATTTCTGACGTTGCCTGATTTTTCCATTTTATTTTTGCCTTTGGGAGGACTAGGAGGAGGAAAGGGTGGAGGGCCCCTAGATCTTGTAAGATAGGATGATGATGCCAGAGTGCACAAATTAACCTTTGGGGAGGGGAATAATAAAAGAGAAAAATAAATAATAAAGTAAAAACAAAAAGGTAGCCAAGTGAGTGAGGGTTATGAAGAATGTTGCGGTATTCAAACACATAGTGTGGGAATATAAAGCGCGTCCTAATTTTGGGGAACCTCTTTGTGCCTCAGGTAGGCCTAGCGACAAGTTGATTTGGAGAACTTAAATGCTAAATGCCTCATTTCATTAATGTAAAATAGACGAATCCCAAAACGACATTAAATAAGCAAGAAATAAAAATCACTAATGGCCATTCAGACCGTGACTGCGTCTAACGTGACTGCGTCTAACGTTGAACCCGCTAGACAAGCCTATGTATACTACACATTAATATTTTCAAATCAATTCAACAGTAGTAAGATTGATACCCTTCAACTCTGAACTGAAATAACCAACATACTTTATAACTTTAACAGCGGAAATGTAACAATACTCTAAGAATGCGTAATGACATAGTAAAGATAACATCATCGCATAATCCCAAAATCGGGGTGTCACAACCTCACGAACTATCTAAACTGAGTGCTAAATACAGAGTCTGAAAGGAAATATACAATTGTCTTGAAACTAGGAGGAAAAAGGAAGAAAATAAGGAATCCAAATGCAGGAGAGACACCAAGGCCCACGAACGCCAGCGGGTATACCTTGAAGCTCTGGGTGGACTAAAGGTGACTCCCTCAATGCGGTCCACTGGGTCCGGATGCAGGATCTGCACAACATTGAGAAGTGCAGTGTAGCATCAGTACAACCGACCCCATGTACTGAGTAAGTGCTGAGCCTAACCTCGGCCGAAGTAGTGACGAGGCTAGACTTGACAATAACGATAACCTGTCCTATTCTACAGCAGGTAACAGGGATAATACAAGGCAAGAGATAAGCAGACAAGTAAGGGATACGGGAGCAGTAAAGGGAAACAAGTGAAATGAAGCAGTCAAATTGACAGATAGAAGTAAACAAGGGAGGCAATTTAACACAATAGCTAAAGTAACAAGTACAAGTACCAGAAATGTAAATAATGGCACGGCATCACCCTTCGTGCTTTTACTCTCTTCCTCACAATGCAATGTAATCAAATATCATGGCACGACATTAACCTTCGTGCTTATAATCAATGTAAATCATGGAACGACATTGACCTTCGTGATTATAATCATTATGAATCATGGCACAACATCACCCTTCGTGTTTTACACTCTTCCTCACTATGAAATGTAATCAAATACCATGGCACGGCATCACCCTTCGTGCTTTACACTCTTCCTCACCAAACAATGACAGATATAATGGCAAGGAGTACAACATAGTGGAAATACATTTCAACATCACCCGGCAAGGGGAAAACATCAATCAATATCACAA